>ML275856.1:45479-56241 GCA_005239495.1 Nicotiana undulata
TCATTATTTATTTATCGCAATGTGAGGAAGAGAGTAAAGCACGAAGGGTGATTCCGTGCCATTCATTCATATCACTCATTCTTTATTTATCGCAATGTGAGGAAGAGAGTAAAGCACGAAGGGTGATGCCGTGCCATTCATTCATATCACACATTATTTTTTTACTGCAACGTGAGGAAGAGAGTAAAACATGAAGGGTGATGCCGTGCCATTCATTTCATTTATTATTGCAGGCATTTCATATATATTGATCTGTTGCATAGTGAGGGCGAGAGTAAAGCACGAAGGGTGATGTCGTGCCATTCATTTACCTGCTTATTTATTGTATTCAACATCTCATTTTTCTAACTACTTGTTGCCCCTTACTTGTCCCCGTATCCCTTGCTTACCTGTTAAATAATTGTCACTTCTTTGCTATAATTTGGTAGAACTGTACATGTAGATTATCGTTGTCGTGTCTAGCCTCGCCACTACTTCGGTCGGGGTTAGACTCGGCACTTGCTCAGTACATAGGGTCGGTTGTACTGATGCTACACCTGCACTGCTCTATGTTGTGCAGATCCCGCAGCCGGACCCGGTGGACACTGATTGAGGGAGTATCCTTCAGTCCACTTCAGAGATTATAAGGTAGACCCGCAGACGTTCGTGGGCCTTGGCATCTCCTCTATCTTGATCTTTCTATTCTGTCTTATTTTCTTTGTTCTCAGACAATTTATGTATTATTTCTTCAGACATTGTATTTAGTAACCTCTTAGTCAGTTCGTGAGTTAGTGACTCCAGGTGCTGGGATATTGTTAACGAAGCGTGTTATTAGTGTTTTGAGTTATTTTCAGAATTTATCTGCTTCCGCATTTGAGAAAGGAATATTAGATGCTTTACTTAAATTCTGCATTTTTAATGTTAGTACGTTAATGATATTGTATACGTTGGCTTGTCTAGCGGGTTCAACGTTAGACGCAGTCATGGCCCAATGGTGGGATTTCGGGCAGTGACAAGTTTTTCTATGTTGTGCAAATCCCGCATCCAGACCCGGTGGACACTGATTGAGGGAGTATCCTTCAGTCCACTTCAGAGATTACAAGGTAGACCCGCAGACGTTCGTGAGCCTTAGCGTCTCCTCTATCCTTATGTTTCTATTTTGTCTTATTTTCTTAGTTCTCAAACAGTTTATGTTTTATTTCTTCAAACTTTGTATTTGGTAACCTCTTAATCAGTTCGTGAGTTAGTGACTCCAGGTGATGGGATATTGTTAACGAAGCTCGTTATTAGTGTTGTGAATTATTTTCAGAATTTATCTACTTCTGCATTTTAGAAAGGAATATTAGATGCTTTACTTAAATTCTGCATTTTTAATGTTAGTACGTTAATGATATTCTATACGTTGGCTTGTCTAGCGCGTTCAACGTTAGACGCAGTCATGGCCCAATGGTGTGATTTCGGGCAGTGACAAGTTGGTATCAGAGCACTAGGTTGCTTAGGTCTCACAAGTCACGGACAAACTTGGTAGAGTCTGAGAGATCGGTACGGAGACGTCTATACCTATCCCCCAGAGGCTGCACAGTTAGGAATTTTTTCACATTTCTTCTTTTCTATCATGCCATTTGAGTTTTGAATACTAATTGAATCTCTATTCAACTCTCTCGCAGATGGAGAGAACGTGTGCTTCCTCATCGACCGATCAACAACCCGATCCTTCTACAGCAGCTCCTACGAGGGGCCGAGGCCGAGGCCGTACTAGAGGCCGAGGTAGAGGTAGAGCAGCAGCTCTAGTAGAGGACCCACAGGTAGACTTTACCGGTGAGTTTCCTACTCAGAAGATTCCAGTCGGACCAGCTCAGGTTCCGGAGGGGTTCATTGCCACCCCAGTGCTTCAGGATGCTCTAGTCCGCTTGGTGGGATATGGAGAGTGTGACTCAGGCTGGTCTTCTTCCTATTGCACCAGCTGGTTCTCAGGCTGGGGGAGGGATCCAGAATCCTGTTATTCATACCCCGGAGTAGGTTGCCACTCAGTTTCAGACTCTAGCACCTCAGACAACTGGAGTAGCTCAGCCGGGTATTGTGGCACCGGCAGCCGGGGGTGCAGCTAAGTCAGCAGATGCTCTATGGAGACTAGATCGGTTCACCAAGTTATTCACTACCACTTTTACTGGTGCACCGTCAGAGGATCCACATGATTACTTGGACAGTTGTCACGAGGTTCTTCAGAACATGGGCATAGTGGAGTCCAATGGAGTTGACTTTGCTACTTTGCGGTTATCTGGCACAGCCAAGACTTGGTGGAGAGATTATTGCTTGACCAGACCAGCTGGGTCTGCACCTTTGTCTTGGTCTCAGTTCTCCGAGCTATTCTTGGGGAAGTTTCTTCCCATTACTCAGCGAGTGAATCTTAGGAGGCAGTTTGAGCGCCTCCAGCAGGGATCTATGTCTGTCACTCAGTACGAGACCAAGTTCATCACTCTAGCCAGACATGCGCTTATGATACTTCCCACTAATCGTGAGAGAGTGCGGAGATTTATTGAGGGTTTAGCTCATCCCATCCGACTCCAGATGGACAGGGAGTCAGGTACCGATATTTCATTCTAGGATGCGGCCGATATGGCCAGGAGGATTGAGATGATTCTATCATAGGGAGGTGGTCAGGGGGCTGACAAGAGGCCCCGTCACTTTGGTAGATTCAGTGGAGCCTCATCAGGAGGCAGGGATTCTTTCAGTAGGGGTCATCCACCCTGACCTTTTCAGTCGGCACTTTAGGTATCTCACAGTACACCACCAGCCCCTATTAGTGCACCACAAGCATCTACTAGGGCACAACCACTTCAGAGCTACCAGGGTGGTTATCAGGGTCGTCAGGGGCAGTTTCAGAGTCATCAGCCACATCAGCAGAGACATTGTTATTCTTGTGGTGTTCATGGACACATTGCGAGGTATTGCCCAGGGCTTCTGGTAGTCCTCAGTATCAGGGTTCTCGCGCCATGGTTCGCGCAGCAGGTGCATTCCTACCCCCTCAGCCAGCTAGGGGTGGTGGTCGTTGTGCTAGAGGTGGAGGTCAGACTCATAGAGGTGGAGGGAAGGCCATGAGAGGTAGAGGTCAGCCCGTAGCAGGTAGACCCAGAGATGTGCAGGTTGGAGGGGCTCAGCCCCGGTGCTATGCTTTTCCTGCCCGTCCTGATGCTGAGGCTTCTAATGCAGTAATTACAGGTACAGTTTCAGTTTGCAGCCGAGAGGCTTCGGTGTTATTTGGTCCGGGTTCTACATTCTCCTATGTGTCTTCATATTTTTCCCCTTATTTGAGCATGCCCCGTGATTCATTGAGTACTGTTGTGCATGTGTCTACACCGGTGGGTGATTCTATAGTGGTAGATCGAGTCTACCGTGCTTGCGTGGTAGTTATTGGTGATCTGGAGACTCAGGTTGATCTTTTGCTTCTTGATATGGTCGACTTTGATGTTATATTGGGGATGGAATGGCTATCTCCCTATCATGCTATTCTGGACTGTCATGCCAAGACAGTGAACTTAGCCTTGCCAGGAGTACCTCGTTTAGAGTGGAAAGGGACTCTTAGTCATTCTTCTGGTAGAGTTATTTCTTATATGAAGGCTCGGTGCATGGTCGAGAAGGGTTGTTTGGCCTATTTGGCCTATGTTTATGATTCTAGTATCGAGGTTCCTTCTATAGAGTCCGTGCCCGTGGTTCGCGAGTTCCCAGAGGTATTCCCTGCTGACCTGCCGGGTATGCCACCCGACAGGGATATTGACTTTTGTATTGAGGTAGCTGAGGGAACTCAGCCTATTTCCACTCCCCCGTATCGTATGGCCCCGCCAGAGTTGAAGGATCAGTTGCAGGATTTGTTGGGTAAAGGCTTCATCAGGCCTAGTGTTTCTCCTTCGGGTGCTCCTGTGTTGTTCGTGAAAAAGAAAGATGGCTCTATGAGGATGTGCATTGACTACCGGCAGTTGAATAATGTTACTATCAAGAACAAGTATCCTTTGCCGAGGATTGATGACTTATTGGACCAGCTTCATGGTGCTACAGTGTTTTCCAAGATAGACTTGAGATCTGGTTACCATCAGCTGAGGATCAGGGCTTCTGATGTCCTTAAGACAACTTTTCGCACTCGTTATGGGCACTATGAGTTTTTGGTGATGTATTTTGGGTTGACTAATGCCCCCGCTGCTTTTATGGAGTTTATGAATCGGGTATTCAAGCCTTATATGGACTCATTCGTGATTGTTTTTATAGATGATATCTTAATTTATTCCCGTAGCCGAGAGGAGCACGAGCAGCATCTTCGGGTTGTTCTCCAGACTCTGAGAGATCGACAATTGTATGCCAAGTTAGCCAAGTGCGAGTTTTGGTTGAGTTCAGTTGCATTTCTAGGCCATGTGGTTTCATCATAGGGCATTTCTAGGCCATGTTGGTATTGCCCACATGTTCAGGTCCGTATACCGTGTATTGTGATGCGTCACGGGTTGGGCTCGGTGCGGTATTGATGCAGGATGGCAGGGTCATAGCCTATGCATCTCGTCAGTTAAAGATTCACGAGAAGAATTATCCAGTTCACGACTTGGAGCTTGCAGCTATTGTTCATGCCTTGAAGATCTGGAGGCACTATTTGTATGGTGTGCCGTGTGAGGTATTCACTGATCACAAGAGTTTGCAATACATGTTTAAGCAAAAGGAGTTAAACATGAGGCAGAGAATGTGGTTAGAATTGCTGAAGGAATATGATATTACTATTCTCTACTATCAGGGGAAGGCCAATGTGGTGGCCGATGCTTTGAGCCAAAAGTCAGTTAGCATGGGTAGTCTTGCCTATTTATCAGTTGGAGAGCGACCTCTTGCTTTGGATGTTCAGGCGTTAGCTAACCGATTTGTGAGGTTGGAGGTTTCTGAGGGTGGCAGTGTTTTGGCCCATACCGTCACTCGTTCTTCATTGTATGATCATATTCGTGCCAAACAGGTCACAGTTGATACCGAGGGAGTTTTGAGGATGCAGGGTCGTATTTGTGTACCCGATGTGGATGGCATTCGTGAGTTGATACTGCTGGAGGCCCATAGTCCCGGTATTCCCTTCATCCGGGCTCCGCAAAGATGTATCAGGACTTGCGGCAGCATTATTGGTGGCGTAGGATGAAGAAGGATATTGTAGCTTATGTAGCTCGGTGCTTGAACTGTCAGCAGGTTAAGTACGAGCACCAGAGACCCGGTGGTTTGATGCAGCAGATTCAGCTTCCTGAGTGGAAGTGGGAGCGTATCACCATGGACTTTGTAGTTGGGCTCCCACGGACTCAGAGGATGATTGATGCAGTTTGGGTCGTTGTGGATAGGCTGACCAAGTTGGCGCATTTCATTCCAGTATCAATGTCGTATTCAGCAGAGAAGTTGGCAAATATTTACATGAGAGAGATTGTCAGATTGCATGGTGTGCCCATATCCATTATATCGGACCGAGGTACTCAGTTCACCTCCCATTTCTGGAGAGTATTTTAGCGAGAGTTGGGCACACATATTGATTTGAGCACAACATTTCATCCTCAGACGGACGGACAGTCCGAGCGTACTATTCAAATTTTGGAGGATATGTTGCGGGCCTGCGTCATTGATGTTGGAGGTTCATGGTACCAGTTCTTGCCTTTAGTTGAGTTTGCCTACAACAACAGCTATCAGTCGAGCATTTAGATGGCTTCGTATGAGGCGTTGTATGGTAGACGGTGTCGGTCTCCAGTTGGATGGTTTGAGCCGGGAGAGGCTAGATTGTTGGGTTCTGAGTTAGTCTAGGAGGCCTTGGACAAGGTGAAGATTATTCAGGATAGACTTCTCACAGCTCAGTCCAGGCAAAAGAGTTATGCATATCGAAGAGTTCGAGACTTGGCTTTCATGATAGGAGATCAGGTGTTTCTTAGAGTGTCTCCTATGAAGGGCGTGATGAGGTTCGGGAAGAAGGGCAAGTTGAGCCTTAGGTACATTGGCCCATTTGAGATTTTGGACAAGGTAGGAGAGGTGGCCTACAGACTTGCTTTGCCACCGCATTTATCAGTCGTACATCCCGTGTTTCATGTATTCATGCTCCGGGGGTACATTGCAGATCCGTCTCATGTTCTCGACTTCAGCGGTGTCCAGTTAGACCAGGATTTGACTTATGAGGAGGAGCCGGTAGCCATATTAGCTAGGAACATTCGTCAGTTGAGATTGAAGAGTTATCCTTCGGTTCGTGTTCATTGGAGAGGTCAGCCTGCCAAGGCAGCTACCTGGGAGTCCGAGTCCGATATGCGGAGCCGTTATCCTCATATTTTCTCCGACTCAGATACCTTTCTATGTCCGTTCGAGGATGAACGTTTGTTTTAGAGGTGGAGATTGTGATGACCCAAAATATCATCCTATGTTAATTTAGCTAAAGGGTGATGCCGTGCCATTCATTTAATTTATTATTGCAGGTATTTCATATATATTTATCTATTGCATAGTGAGGGCGAGAGTAAAGCACGAAGGGTGATGCCGTGCCATTCATTTACCTGCTTATTTATTGTATACAACATCTCATTTTGCTAACTACATGTTGCCCCTTACTTGTCCCCATATCCCTTGCTTACCTGTTAAATAATTGTCACTTTTTTGCTATATATTTGGTAGAACTGTACAGGTAGATTATCGTTTTCATGTCTAGCCTCGCCACTACTTCGGTCGAGGTTAGGCTCGGCACTTGCTCAGTACATGGGGTCGGTTGTATTGATGCTACACCTGCACTTCTCTATGTTGTGCAGATCCCGCAGCCAAACCCGGTGGACACTGATTGAAGGAGTATCCTTCAGTCCACTTCAAAGATTAAAAGGTAGACCTGCAGACGTTCGTGGGCCTTAGCGTCTCCTCTATCCTTATCTTTCTATTCTGTCTTATTTTCTTAGTTCTCAGACAGTTTATGTATTATTTCTTAAGACTTTGTATTTAGTAACCTCTAAGTCAATTCGTGAGTTAGTGACTCCAGGTGCTGGGATATTGTTAACGAAGCGTGTTATTTGTGTTTTGAGTTATTTTCAGAATTTATCTGCTTCCGCATATGAGAAAGGAATATTAGATGCTTTACTTAAATTCTGCATTTTTAATGTTAGTACGTTAATGATATTGTATACGTTGGCTTGTCTAGCGGGTTCAACGTTAGACGCAGTCATGGCCCAATGGTGGGATTTCGAGCAGTGACAAGTTTCTCTATGTTGTGCAGATCCCGCATCCGGACCCGGTGGACACTGATTGCGGGAGTATCCTTCAGTCCACTTCAGAGATTACAAGGTAGACCCGCAGACGTTCGTGGGCCTTGGCGTCTCCTCTATCCTTGTCTTTCTATTCTGTCTTATTTTCTTAGTTCTTAGATATTTTATGTATTATTTCTTCAGACTTTGTATTTAGTAACCTCTTAGTCAGTTCGTGAGTTAGTGACTCCAGGTGCTGGGATATTGTTAACGAAGCGTGTTATTAGTGTTTTGAGTTATTTTCAGAAGTTATCTGCTTCCGCATTTGAGAAAGGAATATTAGATGCTTTACTTAAATTCTGCATTTTTAATGTTAGTACGTTAATGATATTGTATATGTTGGCTTGTCTAACGGGTTCAACGTTAGACGCAGTCATGGCCTAATGGTGGGATTTCGGGCAGTGACATGTGCCCCTACATAAGACTCCTCGTATGTGTTCTAACTTTTTTGTGACTTGCGGGGTGGTTAGTTCAGGATTTGGAAGGGTTCGGGTTGAAATCGGAATACTTGGTTCCCTAATATTGGCTAAATAAGGCTAAGTTTCACTTAAGTAACCTTTTTGAGTAAATGACCTCAAAATCGGGATTTGACGGTTCCATTAGGTTTGTATGATGATTACAGACCTGGACGTATGTTCGAATCTGGTTTTGGATGACCCGTGAGCGTTTCGAAGCTTAAAAGTGAAAGTTGGCCCGTGGAAGGTTTTAAAGTTCTTATAATTTAGTTTGGAGTAGGTTTTGGTTTCATTGAAGTCCGTTTGGGATTCTGAGCCAAGGAATAGTTCCATATGATGATTTAAGACTTACACGCAAAATTTGGTGTCATTCTGAGTAGTCTGAGTATGATTCGGCGTGTTCGCAGTTAATTGGAAACTTGAAGTTCATACTTTGATTTATTAGTTTTGGGGTGCGATTCTTAGTTTCATTGTTATTTTACGAGTTTCGAGAGTTTGAGCGGGTCCATATTATGTTTATCGACTAGTTGGTGCATTTGGACGGGGTCCCGAGGGGCTCTGGTCTGTTTCGGACCACCCATATCTGAGTTGGAAAAACTAGATTTCCAGTTCTGGTTTCCTTTTTCGCGAACACAGAAGGACCCTCGCGTTCGTGATGAAGGAATTGGGCTGAGAGAATTTTTGTGCTTTGCGCTCGCGTGATGGGGTTCGTTTGAGAAAGGTAAGGCGAGCTAGGTGGGGGTGGCACCATTGTTCTTCGCGTTCGCGATGGTGCCCTCACATTCGCGTAGGGCAAGGCAGGTAAGGCTCCACATTCACGAGGCCCTGGTCGCATTCGTGATGGACAAGGTTTTTGGGCTTGTCCGTTTATTTTCGCGAACGCGAGGCACTTTCCGCGTTCGCGAAGAAGGGGCAGCTGGGCAGTGTCTTGTTGTAAATCGGGACTTAGGCTATTTCGAGCTCATTTGTTACACTCTTGAGAGATTTTGGAGCTTTAAAGAGAGGGATTCCAACCTAGGTTTTGATGGTAAGTAATTCCTGCCTAATGTGAGTTTAATACATAGATTTTGGGTAGATTTAAACATGTAAAAATGTGAAAATTAAGGGTATAGATGAAAAACCTAGATTTTGATAAAAATGGAGTTAACCACGAAAATTATTATGGAATTTAGTGAAAATTATATTGAATTCGCGAGGTTATGGGTAACAACATTCTTCGAAAATTTCCGAAATGCAGGCACGTGGGTCCGGGGGTGAATTTTAAGAATCTTCCAACTGGGGTTGGATAATTACTCTAATAGTTAAATTATTTTACTAGTTCGAGATTATTCGGCGCCGAGTTGAGGCTTTGGGGCAAAATTTGGGACCGGAAAGTAGGCTTTGAGACGAGGTAAGTCTCTTGTCTATCCTTTTAAGAGGAAAATTACCCCATACGTGCTTTAAATTAATATTTTCTTTCAATTGTGGGGCCTACGTACGCACGAGTTGACGAGAGTCCATGCGTAGCTACTATTTATGCTTATGCACGAGTAGTTTAGGACCCTAATCGTGAATTACTTGTAATATTTGCACGATACTCGTTATGTAAAGTGCCTAAATTATATTAGAACATGTTAGAGGAATTGTAAAGGACCGAAACTCACTTCTAGAATTGTGAGAGGATTAGTTGACCTTTAATGGAAATTGTATTACATCGGGTATTAGCCTTGTTATAACGTTTAAGTTAAATGGTTATAAAGTATTCCCCTCTTCTTGTTGAGCGGGCCGAACGCCTCGGCAGTAGAATAAATGCATCTATAGACCATGTCGCACATCCATCAGCAGTGTACACGTTATTTTGGATCGGGTCGTACGACCTAGGCGTAAATCCTGCTTAATAATCCTCGGAGCCTAATCATGTTGTTTATGTACTCACGATACACTTCTGCACTGACTGTGGGAGATCTGAGGTAGGTGCATTTGGCGATCACACTAGTGTGCATCATCGTTATCCGGAGGCCTAGTGGTGAGCTGCTTTCCTGAGCTGTTTTACAACACCTAGAGTATCTCATTTACGTTCATTTCTATCTATTTTTATTTCAGACAGTAGCTAGAGTTTTGTATAATCTATTAGTGCTCGTAAACTTGTGAGACCAGGTCTTGGCACACACCAGCAGACTTGTGATTTTTGGATTATTTCTACGGTTATGATTGCACTCAGCTCCTTTCATCTTATTTATTTAAACCTACTATTTTTAAAATCTTTTAATTAAGGAAAACTTAATTACTTGAAAATTTGTTAAGAAGAGAAATCACGTGGTTAGTTTACTGTTGGTTTGTCTAGAGGCGACGTTGGGTGCCATCACGACCTATAAGAGAATTGGGTCGTGACATAAATCACCCATATCAGTCCAAGAAGATGAATCTTGATGTTTTGACCGTCTACATATACTCCCGTGTACTTGCCTTATGTGTGAGAGTTATCTTGTTGCCACGCAGTCATGAGTCATTATTATTGTTGACACGTGAGTGGTCCGTGCATATATTAGATATTGTTACTTCCTTGGCACGTGAGTCGTATTCTATTCAAAAATTACACAAATCCAAATGAACTAATGTGCTACTTTACTTTTTCACACAAGAACAACGTTGAAATTTGAGCTTGATAACTATAAAAAATACTTTATTTTGTTGAAAAAGAAAGTATCCTCTCTACAACATGAAAATAAATTACTCATTTTGTTGGATGAAAGAAAATAATTTTTTTACATCATGAAAAAATAGTAATCGTTTTGTTGAAATAAAAGAAAATACATCATGAAAAGAAAGTACTCACTTTGTTAAAATAAATGAATTTTTTTTCTACATGAGGAAAAATAATACTTAGTTTGTTGAAATGAAAGAAAATACTTTTTCTACATCATGAAAAGAAAGTACTCGTTTTGTTGGAAAAAAAATACTCTATCTACAACATGAAAAAAAGTACGCTTAATAATAGTTCTATTTAGGGTGGGTAGTGAGCAAGGTTGGGTTGGGTGAGAGTGGGGGTGGGTGGGGGTAGGGGTTGGGGTGAGTGGTTTGGGG
>ML275856.1:56345-70948 GCA_005239495.1 Nicotiana undulata
GGTGGGGTGGGTGGGGGTCGGTTGGTGGGGATTGGGAATAGGGTAGAGAAGGTTGAAAAAGTGTTCTGGAAAATGTTTTCCCTTTCTTTGCTAGGGAAATCATTTTCCTCCAATTTGAGAAAAATGAGTTCATGGAGAAAATGTTTTCCAAAACATTAAAGCCAATCAAATATAAAAAAATTGAGGAAAATATTTTCCTCCGTACCAAACACACCCTTAGTCATCCCAAGTTTACCATATCTTGCACTAATAAGTAGAAAATTAATATACATTTTCCACGTAAGTTTACAAGATACTTAAAGCAGAAGTACTCTAGCTCTGGCCATGATTTTAAAAAAATAAGAGAATTTGCAAATGTCTATGTATGTATGATTGAGCGAAAGGGCAAACATTTTGAAATACTGTTGTCAGCTAACGATATTTGCAAATGTCCTTTCAAGAACATGTAAAGATCTTCCCATTTTTGTGGCTACTTTAAAGTATAAGATTCCCTCTACTCTGTTCTTTCTTGATGGGAACTTATAACTCATCCTTCACTAAAAAATCCCTTTCCCACTTTAATTTAGTTTTTGTTATAAATAAATTTTCAATCTTGTAATCAATTTTCAAGTTTCTTTACACTTTGCTATATATGTTTGCATACATGAGCAAAGTTGCTTTACGGAAAAATATTTCTTGAAAGTTCATCAAGTCATATAAGAATTTTTGGTGTAAAGAACGATAAATATTTTTTCTATGTTGTATTATGTTCTTACGTGTTAATATTAAGAATTACGAGCGGAAGATTTTTGAGAGAGCACATATTTTTTTTTCTATTTTATCACATATCTCTTCCATCTTAAAGTGGGTTAATTATCACAAAGGACACATAGATTTTAATTGATTATGTGTTTTTGTATATTTGCTTGATACTTTTAATTTGATTGAGTTCAGTTAATGAAAGTTCGTATATGCAAATTAAATTCAATCACCACCAAGAGGGTGCGCAGTATCCCGCACAAAGAGAAGTTGTTCATTAGCGGAGATTTCAATGGTCATATTGGGGCTAGTTCTAGGGGTTATGATGATGTGCATGGCGGGTACGGTTTTGGGGATACGAATGAGGGAAGTAATTCACTGTTGGATTTTGCTAGAGCTTTTTATTTGGTTATAGCTAACTCGAGTTTTACGAAGAGGGAAGAGCTCTTGGTCACTTTCTGAAATTCAATGGACAAGACTAAGATTGATTATCTTCTCTGCAGGAAATGTAATAAAGGTCTATGCACTGAGTGGAAGGTCATCCCGAGTGAGCACCTCACGACTCTACATAAGCTCCTAGTTATGGACCTGGAGATCAAGAGGAGTAGGAGAAAGAGGGAGGGGTGCATGCAACCTAAGATCAAGTGGGGTAACTTGACCAAGGACAAAGCTCAGGAGTTAGGGGAGAAGTTGTTGGCTATGAGGGCCTGTATGAGTATGGGGGACGCGTCTAGTATGTGGTTCACGACTGCAGATTGTATTAGGGTAGCTATTAGAGAGGTCTTAGGGGTCACAAAGGGCTCTCCTGAGGGTCATAAAGGAGACTAGTGGTGGAATGGAGAGGTTCAAGGTAAAGTGGAAGCTAAGAAAGCTGCTTATTTGAAGCTAGTAGAGAATACAAACAAGGAGGAAAAAAGGACTTATCGGGAGTGTTACAGAAAGGCAAAGAAAGAGCAAAAGTTAGTAGTTACGACGGCTAAGAACACGACGTTTGCTCGTCTGTACGAGGAGCTCGAGGGCAAAGGTGGGGACAAGAGGCTGTTCCGGTTGGCCAAGGTGAGGGAGAGGAAAGCATGTGGCTTAGACCAAGTCAAGTGTATAAAGGACGAGGATGTCAAAGTGTTGATGGACGAGGCACTCATTAGGAGAAGATGGAAGACATACTTCCGTAAACTGTTGAATGAGGAGCAGGATATACACATTGTGCTGGGTGTGTTAGAGCACTCCGAGAGTCGGCGGAATTTTGGATACTATAAGAAGATTACCGTAGATGAGGTGGAAGGGGCGATGCGTAAGATGTGCAGGGGTAGAGCGACGGGGCCAGACGAAATCCCGGTGGAATTCTAGGTGAGCACGGGGAGGGCAGGTTTTGAGTGGATCACTGAGCTGTTTAATGTTATTTTTAAGACAAAGAAGATGCTCGAAGAATGGAGGTGGATTACGATGCTTCCGCTTTACAAGAACAAGGGTGATATAAAAAATTGAAACAATAATAGGGGTATCAAGTTATTTAGTCACACTATGAAGGTTGAGAGGGTGGTGGAGGCCAGGGTGAGGAGGTGCATATCTATTTCCGAGAATCAGTTTGGATTCATGCTGGGGCGTTCTAGTATGGAAGCGATTCATCTGGTAAGGAGATTAGTGGAGCAGTATAGGGAGATGAAGAAGGATTTATATATGGTTTTTATTGACCTTGATAAGGCATAGGATAAAGTTCTGAGGGAGGTCCCGTGGAGCTGTTTGGAGGTTAGAGGCGTTCCAGTAACGTACATTAGGGTGATTAAGGATATGTATGATGATGCTAAGACTCAAGTGCGGACTGTGGGTGGTGACTCGGAGCATTTCCCTGTGGTGATGTGGTTGCACCAGGGATCGACTCTTAGCCCATTTTTATTTGCCTTGGCGATGGATGTACTGTCGCGTCACATCCAAGGGTAGGTGCCTTGGTGCATGCTTTTTCTGATGATATAGTGTTGATTGACGAGACGCGTAGCGGAGTTAACGCGAGGTTGGATGTTTGGAGACAGACCTTGGAGTCTAAAGGTTTCAAACTAGTAGAACCAAGACAGAATACTTGGAGTGCAATTTCAGTGACGGGACCCATGATGCAGACGTAGGTTAAGCTTGTGCTCAAGTTATCCCCAAGAGAGCGAGTTTTAAGTATCTCGGGTCTATTATCCAGTGTAACGGGGAGATTTACAAAGATGTCACACATCGCATGGGAGCGGGATGGATGAAGTGGAGGCTCGCTTCCAGTGTTTTGTGCGATAGAAATGTGCGAATTAGGGGTAAGTTTTATAGAATGGTGGTTTGACTGGCTATGTTGTATGGGGATGAGTGTTGGCAAGTAAAGAACTCCCACGTGCAGAAGATGAGAGTAGCAGAGATGAGGATGTTGAGATGGATGTGTGAGTGTACTAGGAGAGATAGGATTATGAATGAAGCTATCCGGGACAGAGTGAGAGTGGCCTCTGTGGATGATAAGATGCGGGAGTCGAGGATGAGATGGTTCAGACATGTTAAGAGAAGAAGCATTGATGCTCCTATTAGGAGGTGTGAGAGGTTGGCTATGGAGAGTAGGAGAAGAGGTCGAGGTAGGCCTAAGAAGTACTGGAGAGAGGTGCTTAGGTAGGACATGGCGCTTCTTCAGCTCACTGAGGACATGACCCTTTATAGGAGGGTGTGGAGGTCGAGGATTAAGGTAGAAGGTTAGTAGGTAGTTTATAGTTGTTCACCGATAGTCTTAGTAGCATTCATGTCCCTTTATATTCTTAGATTTTTAATACGTTATGTGGTTTTGTTCGCCTCAGGTATTGTATTCCCTGTTGCTAGTATTTGGTATTACTTATCCTTTATCTCTCCCTTTTTCAATTCTCTTTCATATTCCTTCCTTCCTTGCTTTCCTCTTCTTCTTATTCTTGCCCTTCCTGAGCTGAGGGTCTATTGGAAACAACCTCTCTACATGCATTAGGTAGTGTATACGGTCAAAATCAAGAGGGTCGATTTTGAGGCTTCTACGACATTCCGAGCTCGATCTCGATGGGATCGGAGAAAAATTCGAACATCAACCCGAGGTGCATTCCTCGAGGAACAATACCGAAGGATCAATATACCTCGAGACAGAAAAAAGATCGAAGACTGTCATGGAAAGGCGGGAAACTCCCAAAAATACGTGGTTAAAGCTGACAACGCCTGCGAGAATAGTACATGTTCGCACCGGACCATTAGATAGTTGTACCAGCTGTATTTATTTGTAATAATTACACATGTACCATGTTGGGATTCCCCCTCTTATATAAAGGGGCCCCTTGTCATTTTTTGGACGGATGAATATTAAATACAACAAGAACATTCCCCGCTATCTAACTTAAACAAACTCTACAATTGTTCCACTGATTTATTGCTTCCATTTATTGTGTTCATTAATTGTTCTTCATTTATTGCTCATTATTGATCGTAAAAGGTTATCCTCGAGGCCCTCCATACTGTTATTCCTTCATCGACCTTGCTTTAATAGGCATTCAAGATCTATCTCGAGGACCTGCCTCGGCCAGCTCGAGACCCTGTCTTGTAACAACTTGGTTTGCATATCACTACTTTCCTTTGCTCTAACCTTATTTTCCTAACTCACACTTAGCATCTATTCCCTAACAACTGGCATTAAAATAAATCACATATTTTTAGGGGTAAGGTGTTACAACCCATATTCACGTACGTTGGTTCGTGCCATAAGTTAGTCAACATAAATCTAAGAAGCGATTATCTTTGAAATTATAAGAAGTTAATCCTATTGGTTTTAAATGATATAAGAGTGTATAAGGGTGATTAACAAGTATTAGAAGTTAAACGTATCAAGGATAATCTCGTATTCTTGGGTAAACCTAGGGGTGCTTAATATTCTCAAGAGGTCGTATTTTAAGGTATTTGAATCATATAATATCCATATCATAGTCTTGAAGTTAAACGAGTTATGAAACAAAAGTCGACAAGAGTTGTCGCAACTTAGGTTCATAGTTTTACTTATACTTTAGGTCAAATGTTATTAGCTTTTCTCAAAATCTACTTGGAATTACGAGGTGATATACCCACCAAATTGAATATCTATGAGTCTTGTTTCCAACGCATTAAACCTTTTATCCATACGACATCGACGTAGAGAGATATAGGCATTTTTGCGAGACTGCACAAGATGCTAGGTGACAAGTAGGTGTTTCACCTACTTGGTTAAATGATTGCCCAAAAATAGGATATTTCGGGTGGGTCAAAGAGCCCATTTAAAGGGTTATATCCTGAAATATAACCCTCATTATATATCACCAATAACCAGACCTAAACCCCTGTAAACTTCTTCCAAAATATTATCCACAAACCCTAATTGATTTTCCCTCTCTTTCAAGTTCTAATTTGGGGTAAATCCTAGAGTTTGAAGAACCAAGATAAGGGATGAGTTATCCAACAAGTAAGGTACGTTTCCTGCTCTATTTCATCCATTTTTCCTGCTAAATTCGTGGTAATTCGTTGTATACTTGTAAGAACTCACGGGACGGTGATCGGAAACCATGAGTTCGAGTTATACACTTATAGCAGATTGTTTTGTGGACTGTTTTGTGTTGCTGTTGGGATGCGTGTTGTACTACTGTTTTTTGGAGTTTTGGAGGAGGAAGGGTGTGGAGAAACACCATATAGATGTAGGGTTGTGGGCTGGTCGTTCGTCGTAATATTTCCGGGTCGTTTGACACGACTACGATGGTCGTCCTATGTATGAAGTGATTAGGTTGTGTGTGGACTATTTTTGGAGGCTCAATATGATTATTATTAATGTTGTTTGGGCTGTTTGGTGATTGTTTTGACTTGTGTGAAGTCATATATATATAGGGGAGGTTCTGTCCGTTTCATCGTAAAATAGGTTGTGGTCGATACATAATAGTTATGACACTTAAAGGATAACGATAGTGTCATTTCTCTTATTGTAGACTAAGGAGACCTGACAATTGCATAGCTTGAGATTGGGGAAGTATATACAAGGTATGTGAGGCTATCCCTTTCTTTCTTTTGCACGACTCCGATTGTACATAATACAATGAACGAGCTTCCAAATATACTCTACTCTTAGAAGCTAGCAGTACTTACCTTGTTTCCCTTCTTATGGAACAATTGATGTTGTGGTTGCTTCTCTTATTCTTATGTTAATCAATGTTGTAGGTACTTCCTGATTTTTATAAGATTCTTGATGAAGAGTTAATTCTAATAACGTGTCCGAAGACTATCGACCTTACGTCACTCAGAAAGGTTCAGAATATGATTCCAATGAGTCCTACATGCATTATATATATATATATATATATATATATATATATATATATAATGCATGTAGGACTCATTGGAATCATATTCTGAACCTTTCTGAGTGACGTAAGGTCGATAGTCTTCGGACACGTTATTAGAATTAACTCTTCATCAAGAATCTTATAAAAATCAGGAAGTACCTACAACATTGATTAACATAAGAATAAGAGAAGCAACCACAACATCAATTGTTCCATAAGAAGGGAAACAAGGTAAGTACTGCTAGCTTCTAAGAGTAGAGTATATTTGGAAGCTCGTTCATTGTATTATGTACAATCGGAGTCGTGCAAAAGAAAGAAAGGGATAGCCTCACATACCTTGTATATACTTCCCCAANGTTGGGTTACCGAGCTCCACGTGACCGGGTATGTTTTACCGAGCCTATTATGGCCGGGTACGATATGATGATGATGATGCCCATAGAGGCGGGTGTTTTAAATGTTTATGTATATATATTTATGTATCACGCATTTCATGTTGGTAGCCCTCAAAGGTACCCAGATGTTACATGTTGTATATTCTCTATCCCCGTTTACATTACTGTTCTTACATATGCTTTCCTGCCTTGCATACTCAGTACTTTGTTCGTACTGACGTTATTTTTATTTGTGAATGCTGCATGTCGTGATGCTGGTCTTGATAGACAGGTAGACGCATCTCTCCCACCACATTAGGCTTTCTAGTTCAGCGATTATAGGCGAGATCCCTTCTCCGAACTTGCCGTGGGCTTGGTATGCATTTTTGTTATAGATATTAAGGGTATGTCGGGGCCCTGTTCCGGCTATGTTGCATTACTTATGCTTCCTTAGAGGATCATAGACAGGTGTCGACTTATGTATTGTTTGGTATGCCTTGTCGGATGATTTTTGTTGTATAGTCTTTCATGGAAGCGTGGTATCTCCTAACTTATATGTAGTTTCTTGGCAGTCTTGTTATCCCATGTTATGCATGTTCATTCCACTATCTTTCATTGTTTGGTGTTCATAATCCATATCTACCACTTATATTGATATCGTCGGCCCTTAAAGATAATAAGATGATTAGATAAAATGTACGAGGGTGCTCGGAAAGTATCGCCCAAGTACTAGTCATGATTCTCTAGTTTAGGTCGTGACAAACTTGGTATAACAACAGGTCTGTCCTAGGGGTTGTCTATGAGCCGTGTCTAGTAGAGTCTTGATTATGGATGTGTCACGCGACACATTTATAATCAGGAGACTACATGACATCTAGTGTTGTTTCCTTCTTCCTGAATCTAGATCGTGCGTAGAGTTGAGTCTTCAGCGTTCGTATCTAATATTAACCTTGTTTTCTTTCAGCGATGCCTTCGACTAGGAAGAAAGCGATTAGTAGACGGCTTGATATAGTTGCAGGAGAGGGTACCAGTCAGGTGCCTCAAGCCAGAGCAAGCCAAAGTGAGGCTCAGAGTGAGATGTCGTCTCATACCTCATCTACTCCGTCTCATCTAGAGGAGATTAGGAGGAACCCAGCACCACCAGTTCCTCTGTCTGGCCCTACAGACAAGGATATGCGGAGTGCGGTGCAGTTGTTGACTAGCTTGGTAGCTGCTCAGGCTTAGAGGCAGAATACTGGTGCTGTTGATAAACCGACTTGTACGAGAGTTCGTGATTTTATTAGTGTAGACCCTCCAGTGTTTAGTGGATCAGACCCCAAGCAGGACCCACAGACTTTTATTGATAAGGTTCATCGTACACTGCGGGTTACGCATGCTACAGATACAGAGGCAGTAGAGTTGGCTTCTTATCGGTTACGTGATTTAGCGATTTTCTAGTATGATAGTTGGGAGAGATCCAGGGGTTTGAACGCCCCTCCAGCTGTGTGGAAGGAATTTTCTAAGGCCTTTCTTCTTCACTATTTGCCCGTTGAGATACGACGAGCTAGAGCTCATAAGTTCTTGGACCTTAGACAAGGTAATATGAGTGTGCGAGAGTATATCATGCAGTTTGATTCTTTAGCAAGGTATGCTCCTCATATGGTGGCCGAGATGAGTGATAGGGTGCATATGTTCGTGAACGGGTTGGGACCACATCTGATAAATGAGTACACGACAACCTCCTTGGTGGAGGGCATGGATATTTCCCGTCTTCAGGCTTATGCCCAGACCCTAGAGGATCATAAGCGCCAGCAAATGGCAGATAGGGAGCATGATAGGGGCCAACATAAGAGGGCGAGATTTGTAGGGTATTCTCATGACTTCAGAGGTAGTGTTAGGCCCAATCATAGAGGAGTTTGGCGCCACCTGTAGCTAGTGCTCCTCCACAGTTTTAGAGGCCTCGGTATGATCGATTTACCTATTTTGGTCTAGGTCAGAGTTCGCGGGCATCAGGCTCGCAGTATCATAGGGATACTAGTCAGACGAGACCCCCAACATCCCGTTGTGATCAGTGTGGTAAGACCCACCTTGGACCGTGCCATCGAGGTTCTGATGCGTGCTATTCTTGTTGACAACCTGGCCATATGATACGTGATTTTCCTAACAAAGAAGGTGGTGGTATGGCTCAGCCAACTGGATCTGTGTCTGGTTCTTCCTCATCAATTCGACCTCCAGAACGGGGTTTTTAGCAGTCGACAGGTCGTGGTAGAGGTAGAGGTGCAGTGCCGAGTTCGAGTAGTGCTCAAAATCGAACCTACGCTCTAGTAGGTCGACAGGATCTCGAGGCATCTCGGGATGTTATTACAGGTATATTGTGCGTGTTTTCTTACGATGTATATGCGTTGATTGATCCGGGATCTACATTATCATATGTTACACCTTTTGTGGCTAATAAGTTTGGCGTTGAACCTGAATTGATAAAAAAACCACTTGTGGTAGCTACTCCGATAGGAGATTCTGTGATTGCTATAAGGGTATATAGAGGTTGCACAGTGATGATTTGTAGTCGTCAAACCTCGACGAATTTATTTGGATTAGAAATGGTTGATTTCGACGTGATAATGGGAATGGATTGGTTGGCCTCATGCTATGCAAATGTTGATTGTCGTAAGAAGATTTTTAGGTTTCAAATTGTTGATGAACCCGTCATCGAATGGAAAGGGAACATTGCTACACCAAAAGGTAGGTTAATTTCCTATCTTAAGGCAAGGAAGATGATCTCAAAAGGGTACATTTATCATCTCGTTCGCATTAGGGATCTGGAGACGAAGCCGCCTACTCTACAATCAATCCCCGTGGTCAATGAATTTCCAGATATTTTCCCAGATGAACTTCCAGGCCTTCCTCCTTAAAGGGAGATTGAGTTTAGCATTGATGTATTGCCTGACACTCAACCCGTATTTATTCGTCCATACAAGATGGCCCCAGTAGAGTTGTGAGAGTTGAAGGCGCAGTTGAAGGACTTGCTGGATAAGGGCTTCATTAGGCGTAGCACTTCACCTTGGGGTGCGCCAGTCCTGTTCGTGCGGAAGAAAGATGGGTCGTTACGAATGTGTATCAACTATCGACAGTTGAATAAGTTTATTATAAAGAAAAAGTATCCACTACTAAGGATTGACGACCTGTTTTACCAACTCCAGGGTGCCAAGTATTTCTCCAAGATTGACTTACGTTCAGGGTATCATCAGGTGATGGTTAAGGAGAAAGATATTCTAAAGACGGCTTTACGGACAAGATATGGGCACTTTAAGTTCTTGGTGATGTCGTTCGGGTTAAAAAATACCCAAGCAACTTTTATGGATCTCATGAATACTGTATTCAGGCCCTATCTTGATTTGTTCGTGATCGTATTCATTGATGACATTTTGGTGTATTCTCGTTCAGAGGCGGAACATGCGGGCCACTTACGGATAGTATTACAGATGCTTCAAGATCGTAAGTTATATGCTAAGCTCTCCAAATGTGAATTCTGGATGAACTCAGTAGCATTCCTTGGCCATGTGATATCTGACGAGGGTATTAGTGTCGACACTCAAAAGATCGATGCGGTAAAGAATTGGCCGAGACCTACAACACAATCAGATTTTCGCAACTTCTTAGGGCTAGCAGGATATTATAGGCAATTTGTAGAATTGTTTTCCTCTATATCAGCACCATTGATTAAGTTAACAAAGAAAGCTACTATGTTCCAGTGGTCTGACGCTTGTGAACGAAGTTTTCAGGAGTTAAAGAATCGATTGACATCTGCGCCAGTGCTCACTCTCCCAGAAGGAACAGAAGGTTATGTGGTATATTGTGATGCCTCAGGTATAGGTTTGGGGTGCGTATTGATGCAACATGGGAAGGTGATTGCTTATGCGTCAAGCCAATTGAAGAAGCATGAAAATAATTACCCGACTCATGATTTGGAATTGGCTGCAGTAATATATGCTTTGAAGATATGGCGGCACTACTTATACGACGTTCATGTTGACATCTACACATATCACAAGAGTTTATAATGCATCTTTAAACAGAAGGAGTTGAATTTGAGTCAGCATAGGTGGCTTGAATTACTAAAAGATTACGATGTCGAGATATTGTACCATCCTGGTAAAGCCAATGTTGTGGCAGACGCTCTAAGTCGTAAGCCAATAGGAGTCTTAGTACTCATTGAGGCAGGTAGACAGGGGTTGACTAAAGAGCTTCATCAGCTAGCCAATATGAGAATTAGATTGTTAAACTCTGATGATGGAAGGGTTACTGTACAGAATACATCAGAATCATCTTTGGTAGACGAGGTAAAAGCACGACAATATGAAGATCCTACCTTAGTACGATTGAGAGAGAGCATTCAATAGTGTAAAATTACGGGTTTTGAGATCAGAGCAGATGGGGCACTGAGATACCAGGGCCGGTTATGTGTGCCTGATGTGGCAGGGTTGAGAGAGAAGATTATGATTGAGATTCATCAATCCCGATATTCCATCCATCCTGTCTCGACAAAGATGTATCATGATGTTAAGGAGAAGTATTGGTGGGATAACATGAAGAAGTCTATTTCATAATTTGTAGTCCAGTGTCCTAATTGTCAACAAGTAAAAATCGAACAGCAGAAACCCAACGGATTGCTTCAGAACATAGAGATTCCGACCTGGAAATGGGAGGTGATTAATATGGAATTCATTATTAGATTACCTTGCTCCTATCATAAGTTTGACTCCATATGGGTGATAGTTGATCGACTTACAAAATGTGCCCATTTTCTGCCTGTTAAGACGACTTACACAGCTGAAGATTATGCAAAGTTGTATATCAAGGAGATTGTTAGGCTTCATGGTGTACCGATATCTATTATATCAGACCGAGGAGCGCAATTTGCGGCTAACTTTTGGAGGTCTTTTCAGAAGGTTTTAGGAACACAAGTGAATCTTAGCACTGCATTCCATCCACAGACTGACGGACAGGCTGAACGTACCATTCAGACACTTGAAGATATGCTACGAGCATGTGTTCTGGATTTCAAGGGGAATTGGGATGACCATATTCCACTCATAGAATTTTCCTACAATAATAGCTACCATTCCAGTATTAAAATGGCCCCGTACGAGGCACTATACGGGAGGAGATGTAGATCACCACTTGCATGGTTTGAAGTCGGTGAAACAGAACTATATGGGCCAGATTTGATTCACCAAGCCATTGAGAATGTGAAAGTGATACAAGAGCGATTGAGGACGGCACAAAGCAGGCAAAAGTCTTCTTCTGATGTCCGACGTCGTGATCTGGAGTTTGAGGTTGGTGATTGGATTTTCCTGAGTATCTCGCTGATGAAGGGTGTTATGCGTTTTAGGAAGAAGGGTAAGCTGAGTCCGCGGTATATCGGTCCGTACAAAATTCTTCGACGAATTGGACAGGTTGCTTATGAGTCAGAATTGCCATCCGAATTGGAATTTGTCCACCCAGTATTCCATGTATCTATGTTGAGGAAATGTATTGGAGACCCTTCTCGGGTCATCCCTACCAAAGATGTACAAGTTATAGAGGATCTATTATATGAAGAAGTGCCAGTAGCTATATTAGATCGACAAGTCCGCAAGCTAAGAACAAAGGATGTAGGTTCCGTGAAAGTATTGTGGAAGAACAAGAATATGGAAGAAATTACATGGGAAGTAGAAGAGTAGATGAAGTCTAAAAACCCCTACTTGTTCCAGAATCAAGATAAAAAGGATGCCGAGGGGACGCATGACGCATTAGAAGGTGAAACAACTCTATGAGGTAAGCAATAGCTTGAAAGTACTCCTCCTTAATACACAATGGTGATATGCAGATAATGTACATATCCATAATGCTTTGCATAGACTTGCAAGGAAGTACGTTGGGTTTAACTGCTTGCAAGTTTGTATAGTATCCATTTTATAGGGGAAAACTCGGCCGGAAATTTCTGTTGGAATCCACGATGAGTTAGGCTCCCCATAAACCCCTACATTCGAGGACGAATGTTTCTAAGGGGGGAGGGTGTTACAACACATATTCATGTACGTTGATTCATGCCATAAGTTAGTCGACGTAAATCTAAAAAGAGATTATCTTTGAAATGATAAGAAGTTAATCCTATTGATCTTAAATGATACAAGAGTGTATAAGGGTGATTAACAAGTATTAGACGTTAAACGAATCAAGAATGTTGTAACTCGTATTCTTGGGTAAACCTAGGGGTTATTAATATTCTCAAGAGGTCATGTTTTAAGGTATTTGAATCATATAATATCCGTATCATAGTTTTGAAGTCAAACGAGTTATGAAACAAAAGTCGACAAGAGTTGTCGCAACTTAGGTTCATAGTTTTACTCAAACTTTAGGTAAAATATTATTAAGATTTTGTCCCAATCGACTTGGAATTATAGAGTGATCTACCCACCAAATTGAATATCTATGAGTCTAGTTTCCAACACATTAAACCGTTTATAAATACGACTTCAGAGTAGAGAGATGTAGGCATTTTTGCGAGACCGCATAAGATGCTAGGTGACAAGTAGGTGTGTCACCTACTTGGTTAAATGATAGCCCAAAAATAGGAAATTTCAGGTCGGCCAAAGATCCCATTTAAAGGGTTATCTCCTGAAATATAACCCTCATTATATATCACCAATAACCAGACCTAAACCCATGCCAACTTCCTTCCAAAATTTATCCACAAACCCTAATCGATTTTCCCTCTCTATCAAATTCTAATTGGGGGTAAAACCTAGAGTTTGAAGAACCCAGATAAGGGCTGAGTGATCCACAAAGTAAAGTAAGTTTACTGCTCTATTTAATCCATATTTCCTTCTGTAAATTCATGGCAATTCGTTGTATACTTGTAAGAACTCACGAGACGGTGATCGGAAGCCGTGAGTTCGAGTTATTCACTTGTAGCAGACTGTTTTGTGGACTGTTTTGTGTTTTTGTTGGGCTGCGTGTTGTACTACTATTTTGTTGAGTTTTGTAGGATAAAGGTTGTGTAGAAACACCATATAGATGTAGGGTTGTGGGCTGGTCGTTCGTCGTAACATTTCCGGGTCGTTTGACACGACTACGGTAGTCGTCCTATGTATGAAGTGATTAGGTTGTGTCACGACCCAAACTGGAGGATCATGACTAGCACCCGGGCCATACTTGCCGAGCACCAACGTACATTTTATCTAACCTTCTTATTATCTTTATGAGATAACGAGATCAATATAAATGGTAGATATGGATGATGAACATACATCACATGGGATGACAAGATTGCTAAGAAACTACATAAAAGGTACGAGCTACAACGCTGCCATGAAAGACTATACAACAAAAATTATCCAACAAGGCATACCAAACTATACATGAGTTGACACCTGTCTATGAGCCTCTAAAGGAGCATAAGTAATGCAACATTGCTGGAACAGGGCCCCGACATACCCGTAATATCTATAACAAAAATGCATACCAAGACCACGGCAAGTCCGGAGAAGGGATCTCGCCTATGACCGCTGAACTGGAAAGCCTATTATGGTGGGGGAGCTGTGTCTACCTGTCTATCAGGAGCTGCAGCACGACATGCAGTGTCCACAAATAAAAGGATGTCAGTACGGATAAAGTACTCAGTATGTAAGGCTGGTCAATATAAATATGAACAATAATGTAAAGAGAGGTAGAGAAGATACAACCTGTAACATCTGAGTGCTTCTAAGAGACAGTAACATGAAATTCATGATACATATATATACATAATCTTTTAAAACATCCGGCTCTGTGGGCATCATCATCATCATAGAACATTCGCCTCTGTGGGCATTATCATTATCATATCATACCTGGCCTCAAAGAGGACTCGGTAAACCCAACAGATCAGTGGTTGCACAATAGGTGCCATACCCGGCCGACTATAGTGTGGCTCGATAGAGTAAAATAGATACATATATATAATGCATGCAGGACTCATTGGAATCATGTTCTGAACATTTCGGAGTGACGTAAGGTCGATATTCTCCATACACATCATTAGGGCTAACTCGTCATCGTGAATCTTATAAGAATCAGGAAGTACCAACTACATTGATACCATAAGAATAAGAGAAGAAACCTCAACATCAATTGTTCCATAAGAAGGGAAATAATGTAAGTA
>ML275858.1:0-24781 GCA_005239495.1 Nicotiana undulata
GAAATGTCATTAGTGCATCCAGTGTTTCATGTGTCCTTGTTAAAGAAGGTAATTGGAGATCCAACTACCATCGTGCCAGTTTAGACCATTGAAATTAATGAAGAATTGTCATATGAAGAGGTTCCGGTTGCTATTCTTGATAGGAAAGTCCGTAGATTGAGAAACAAAGAAATTGCTTCTGTTAAAGTGTTATGGCGAAGTCAGCAAGTTGAGGAAGCCACATGGGAAGCGGAAAGTGAAATGAAAGAAAAATATCCCCATTTGTTTGAACAAGTCTGGAGTGATCTTGAGAGAAGCCATCTCTAAGCAAATACACCTATGTGTTGTGCAAGAACACTTCACTTTCCTAGTTTCCTTACTATTGTAACATCTCAAGTTGTGCCATATTTGTGTATGTTGTGATTATTTGGATAACGTGCAACTCCTTGGAGTAAGCTAAATTATGTGCGATTCATGTGATAGTTAAATGATATGCAAGTTGTGGTGTTAACTAAACTATGTATAGCATGTTGAAGTAATTGAATTATATACACTTTGATGAGATAACTGAATTATGTGCAACTTGCTTGAGTAATTGAAAATGTGTGAAATTGGTTAACAATGTGTTTCGGGGGGCTCTCTGACAGGTAGATAGGCCTAATTACAAAGGAAACTCTGGCGAAATTTTCAGAAAAATATCGGAGTTAGTGAAAATTGGGGGTTAGCATATTGTGTTGTCCAAAATGATTCCCCCGATCCTCATTCGAGGACGAATGATTTTAAGTGGGGGAGGATGTAAATACCCGTAAAATTTCATGTCTAAAATAATTCCCGAATAGGTCCCCGTGTTGTTATAACTGTAGAAGTTCTTAAAAACAGACCCTTTTTGAAGTAAAAAGTACCTCGGGACTTAAAACACAAAGTTTTCCAGAATTGCGCTGTTATGCGACGCACTATGCGATCGCATAACAGGTATGCGGACCACATACATGGACAACCTCCTGTCCAATTTGAGGACAGCTATGCGGCCCAAGATGCGATCGCATTTTGGGAATGCGGACTGCATAGCTGTAGCATCCTTGCATCTCTATTTTTTACGGAGGAGGTTATGCGATGCACTATGCGATCGCATAACATGTATGTGGACCGCATAATGGTCGCATACCAGGGCAATCCGATTCCCCTTTTGGCCCACTTTAGGGCCAACTATGCGACAGGAATGCGGACCGCATAGCAGGAATGCGATGGCATTCCTGACCGCATTTCCTGCTTCGGGGCTCTTTTAATTTCTAATTTTACACCCGACCCCCAGTTTAATAAAACACCCCTCCCCTTCATTTTTAGCATGCATCTGAACAAAAATAGGGAGAAGTTAGAGTGGGTTCTAGAAAGATAAGTCCTCATCTTCCCCAAATCAATTTTTCAAATATCGCTCAGGCCCCGAAGTTATCGAGTAATCTTAATCTTCTTCACTCTAATAGGTAATTCCCCACCACATTTCCTTTTAATTCTCAGGTTTTAGCTAAAAAGGGGTAGAACACATAAGTTGATTCTTGAAAATAAAAGCCGATACCTTGCATGCATGTGAGTTAAACTCCATAATCTAGTAAAGGGAAACGAGTTTGGGTAATTATTCACAAAAAAAGGGTTAGTAATCTAAGGGGGTCACATAGCATTCGATAAATGCCTAAATAAGTTCGAGTTATGTTCATGGTTCCTAATTCTAATAGAAATATGTCACATTGTGGACTAGATTGACAGTGCTAGACGGTTCGGTGAATTGTGATAGATATTAAAGGGGAATTTCGACTCGAGGTATGTATGGCTAACTTTAATCTTCGTAGAGTCACCTTGTTGGTGTCCGAGCATTCGGTATGAGTTTCTTGCTGAGTATATGTGAATTGATTGTCCGGCTATGTTGAGGTGTAAGATTTCATTTTCTGATTTTCTTAGTCGATTACTATGTAAGTAAAATTGTGAAAGGTGATTTCTTTGTGATTACTCTATCATGTACAAGGTTCGTTAAATGCTTGAATATGTTTGGTATGAAAGAATGATAACGAACCCAAATGTGTGAATGTATCAAGTGCTAAGGGTTGTGTAACAAGTGATGAAAAGGAGTTATGAATTGATTTAATTGAACTAAATGACCATGGCAATATCGTATATGACCCATTGTCTGGCAAGGTTTATTGTGGCTTGATTTCATACGGATTGTTGGATGTAATGAATTTATATTATTGATGAAAATCTTTGTGATTGAATTAATGGTTGATAAAAACTATTGTGAACACATGATTGTTTGGTTGTTATGAAATTGTACTCTTGATGATATGAAGCCTTGTGATTGAATTGTGGGCTGTTATTGTTGCTATGAAATGTGATTGTACGGTGGGATCGGGTTACGCACCGCAACAGAATAAATAAGGTTGATGTGAGAAGAAATACGGGTGGAATGTGAATTGCACGGTGGGATTGGGTTGCACGCCGCAACAAAATGTAATAAGGCTGAAATGTGATTGTCCGGTGGGATCGGGTTGCACGCCGGAACAGGAAGTAATAAGGGTGGATTGTTGAGAAGGAACAAGGGTGGAATATGATTGTGTTGAAATAAGAATCTGTGAAACTCTCAATTGTGTTGTTTCTGTATCTCTGTGCACTATTTGTTGGTTTCTTTAACTGTCTCCTATCTGTGTATTGGGTTATTTTACTTAGAGTAAAGTTTGTTCATACATACTAGTACTATTCAACGGTACTAACGTCCCTTCTGTCGGGGGCGCTACATCTTTTATATTGATGTAGGTGGTTCCATAGCAGGTAGTTCAGCCCGCCGTTAGTGGTGCCTCCTCCTCATCTCTTCAGCAATTCTGGTGAGCCCCATTTTCTCTCGGAGCCGTGTGTGGACTATATCGTTCTCTTTTGCTTATGTGTTAAAAGGTATAGCCGGGGCCTTGTACCGGCAAGTCCTTGTAAACTCCTAGTACTCTTAGAGTCTCCGTAGACACTGTGTGGGTAGTATATATATGTATATTTTGGGCGGTAGTTGTACTCACTCGTAATTGGGGATCGCATCGAAAATGTTGTATGTAAATTGTATGTTTTGGATTATCAATTGTTGAAAGTTGAAAGAGGAAAATGAATTTACGTTGTAAATCGTACTTTGAATCTAAATTGGCTAAGTCATTTGGAACAATGTATATTATGAACACGGGATAATGCGTTGGGTAGGAAACGCAATCCAGGTCCGCTTGCATGGGTTCATCCGGTTAGGCGCTGGTCTCGTCCCTCGGTTTTGGGGCGTGACATTAGAAAAATTTCTTTATGCCTTAGCTTGTATTTTTTTACCCATTGGGGTTTTTGAGGGTCCGATGTTGGTTGAAACCCTTTTGCTTTTTGTGCCTTAGCACGTTTGTGTTAAGATGATTCCGTACCTCTTAAAGTTTTTCGAAGGTTGATTTTATCGAAGCCTTTTTGTTTTTTCGAGGGATGATTTTATCGAAGCTCTCTTTTGATTATTTGCCGAGGGTAGCCTTTTTAACTAGTTCTTTATAGAATTTGAAGTCCTATTGTTATTGCGGAATTCAGATGTCTTCGATCCACGTTAGTTTGGCCGTAGCCTTCGGGTATGCCTCTTGGGCTTATTTCCCGATAATATTTCGTACTTGTTCGAAATGTTAGTCCCCGAGAATAGCGGCCTTGGACTTTATATTGAGGGTTGCATTTTTGGGGTCTTATTAACTCAAATATGCCTATTGTTGATGGCAGTCCCCGAGTGTTCGAGCTATATTTGCACTTGGCTCTTGAGCCATTTTTTACAAAATCATAAGTTTGAGATTTGCATAGTAGAGAATTTTCTTCGAGACACAAGATGTTTGATAAAGAAAGAATGCTTATTTGAATAATTTATACATGTGTACATGTTTTTTCATCGGGGCTCGTCTAACCTATATGGACACGGTTCGTTCGACCGTTTGGCCCATTACACTGTTTTTTCTATCGAGGCTCTTTGACACGAAGTAGTTTTCTTGAAAATAACATCCAAGGGTGATGCCCCCAAATATTCGAGGTTTATTGCAAAGAAGTCTTGGATACTGTTGAATTTTCCTCGGGTAGCACATAATTGTTGCCTCGTTAAAAACCTCGCCGGAAAAACTCATTTTGGATAAAAATCGATCTAAGGGACAAATAGTGCAATGCGTACTTTAAAACCTGAGGTCTCGATGTCTTTGGTCGAGCTCCTGCAATGAGTTAGTGTCGAATATATATAAATGAAAGAAGGGAGAAAATCATACCTTAACAATAATATCGTTTGAGAAGTGATATGTTCTAGTTGTTTGGCATTGGTTCGCCGCCCATCATTCCGAGTTTATAAGACCCTTTTTCTGACTATATCGAGGACTTGGTAGGGTCCTTCCAAATTCGGGCCAAGCTTCCCGTTATTAGAGTCTCGAGTGTTGATGGTGACTTTCTTTAGGACTAAGTCCCCGACTCTGAAGTGGAGAAGGTTGGTTCTTCAATTGTAGTACCTTTTAATTCGTTGCTTTTGGGCAGCCATTCGAACGAGTGCAGCTTCTCATTTTTCATCTAACAACTCGAGGCTAGTATTCATAGCCTCATGGTTCGATTCCCCCTGTTGTATGTCGAAACCTGGCACTCGGTTCCCCGTTTTCAACTGGTATCAAGGCTTCAGAGCCATATACTAAGGAAAACGGAGTTGCCCCTGTGCTGGACTTCGATGTTATTCGGTATGCCCAAAGGACTTCGGGCAGAATTTCTCTCCATTTTCCTTTAGCTTCGTTCAACTTTTCTTCAGGTTTTGGATGATGGTCTTGTTCGTCGACTCAGCCTGTCCGTTCCCACTAGGGTGATACGGTGTTGACAATATCCTTTTTATTTTACGGTCTTCGAGGAATTTCGTTACTTTACTGCCGATAAATTGTTTACCATTATTGCATACTATTTCTGCTGGTATCCCAAATCGACATGCAATGTGGTCCCAGATGAAATCTATAACCTTTTTTTCTCCGACTTTCTCGAAAGCCTATGCTTCAACCCATTTAGAGAAATAATCAGTCATAAATAAAATGAACTTAGCTTTACCTGGGCCCGATGGCAGAGGGACGACGATAGCCATCCTCCATTTCATGAATGGCCATGGGGATAGGATCGAGTGAAGTTGTTCTCCGGGCTGGTGGATCATCGGTGCAAACCTTTGACATTTGTCACATTTTCCAACAAACTCCTTAGAGTCTCTTTCCATGCTATCCCAGTAGTACCCTGTTATGATGACTTTGCGAATTAATGACTCGGCGCCAGATTGGTTCCCACATGTACCTTCGTGTACTTCTCACAAAACATAGTCGATGTCCCCTGGTCCCAAACACACTGCCAATGGTCCATCGAAAGTCCTTCTGTATAATGTTCCGTCTTCGGCCAGTGTGAAACACGCAACTTTGGTTTTTAAGGCCCTCGATTCCTTAGGGTCTGATGGGAGCTTTCCATTCTTCAAGTACTTGATATATTTATTCCTCTAGTCCCAGGTTAGGATCGTAGAATTTATCTCGGCATGTCTTTCCTCGATCACGGATCGCTGATCTCATCTTCCTTGACCGATGACCCAAATTCTCAAGTGCATCGGCCTCACTGTTTTGTTCTCGAGGTACATGTTGTAGGGTCCATTCCTTGAAACAGTGCAAAGTTACCTGCAATTTGTCCAAGTACCTTTGCATTCTATCCTCTTGAACTTCGAATATTTTGTTCACCTGGTTCACTACAAGTATAAAGTCACAATCAGCTTTAATGACTTCTGCTTCCAAGCTTTTAGCTAGCTTGAGACCTACAATCACGACCTCATACTCGGCCTTGTTGTTAGCTAGTTTAGAGGTTTTGATGGATTGCCTAATAATGCTTCCTGTGGGCGTCTTTAAAACAATGCATAGCCCAAACCCCTTCACATTCGAAGCACCATCTGTGAAAAGGGTCCATACCCCGCTGATGTACCTTATTTCATTAAGAGTTCCTTCTCAACATCAGGTACGAGGGTTGGCGTGAAATCAGCCATGAATTCTGCTAAAATTTGAGACTTGATGGTCGTTCGGGGTTGATATTCGATATCGTACCCACTGAGTTCGACGACCCATTTGGCTAATCAGCCCCAATAGTTCGGTCTTTTGTAAAACATTACGGAGTGTGTAAGTGGTTAATACACATATGTGGTGACATTGAAAATAAGGCTTTAAATTTCTAGATACGCTTAGTAGTGCAAGTGCCAATTTCTCTAAGTGTGGATACCTGGTTTTTGCTTCTCCTAAGTTTTGACTTACATAATAAAAAGGAAACTGCGTACCTTGCTCTTCTCGAACTAGGACACCACTTACCACTATTTCGGATACTACCAAGTACAAGTAAAGTTTCTCATCTTCTTTCAGTGTGTGAAGCAGTGGTGGGCTCGACATGTATCGCTTTAATTCTTCCAATGCCTGTTGACACTCCGGAATCCAGGCGAAATCGTTCTTCTTTTTGAGTAGAGAGAAAAACATGTGGCTTCGATCCGATGACCTCGAGATGAATTGGCCCAAGGCCGCTATCCGTCCAGTCAGCCTTTGTATGACATTTACAGTGTCCACGACAGTGATGTCTTCGATGGACTTGATCTTGTCGAGGTTGATCTCGATCCCCGGGTTGATACCATGAAGCCAAGGAATTTTCTCGAACCGACCACGAAAGCATATTTCTCGGGGTTGAGTTTCGTGTTATATTTTAAGATCTCAAACGTTTCCTGCAAATGAGCCAAATGGTCCTCTGCGCACAGGGACTTAACTAGCATGTCATCAATGTAAACTTCCATTGATTTACCTATTTGTTCTTCGAACATTTTATTTACTAGGCATTGATATGTAGCCCCCATATTTTTTAGCCTGAAAGGCATTACATTATAACAATATGTTCCATACTTGGTGATAAAAAAGTCTTTTCATGGTCTTCCGGGTCTTTGTGGATTTAATTGTACCCAGAATAGGCATCGAGAAAAGTAAGGATCTCTTGGTCGGCCGTGGCAACGATCATGCGATCGATGTTGGTCAAGGTAAGAATCTTTGGGACACACTTTGTTTAAGTCCTTATAGTCTACACACATTCTAAATTTGTTCCCTTTTTAGGGACTATGACTACATTAGCTAACCATTTGGGGTATTTCACCTCCCGAATGGATCCTATTTTGAGAAGTTTAGTTACCTCATCCTTTATGAAGGCGTGATTTACCTCGGACTGGGGTCTTCTCTTTTTCTTCACCGGTTTAAACTTAGGGTCCAGGCTTAATCGATGCGTCATTATCTCCAGTGGGATCCCTGTCATGTCTAAATAGGACCATGCAAAATAGTCTATTTTATCAATAAGAAATTGAATAAGTTTTTTCCTGAGTTCGGGGGTTAACCCCGTTCCCAGGTATACCTTTCGCTCGGGTAGGTAATTAGTATAACCTGTTACAGCTCTTTGACCGTTGATTTGGTAGCATCCAATTCTTCGGGAACAACAAAGAATCGATGGGTTAGGAAGTCCTCCTATTTTTCTTCTTCTCCTATTACCTGTTTCTCTGATTCGGTCGAGGCTGGGTGCGGTGATTGCTATTTGGTTTCCTGTTTACCTTTGATGCTCGGCCTTTCCGAGGTCAATGATGTCGAGATCGAGGTTACCTCCTCGATCGAAAACATTTCCTTTGTGGCATGCTTTTCCCCGTATACCATTTTTACACCATCTGTCGCCGGGAACTTTATCATTTGGTGGAGGGTCGATGGTACTGCCCTCATGTTGTGGATCAAAGGCCTTCCGAGTAGTGCATTATATCTCATGTCTCCTTCGATTACATGGACTTTGGTATCTTGGATGATTCAAGCCACGTTCACTGGTAGGATAATATCCCCCTTAGTTGTTTTGCTGGGCATATTGAAGCCGTTTAGGACTCGAGATGTAGGTAAGATTTTATCCTGTAGGCCGAGTTGCTCCACGACCCTCGACCTGATGATGTTTGTTGAGCTACCTGGATCCAGTAAAACACGCTTAACTTGAACTTTATTTAATAAGATAGAAATTACTAGAGCGGCGTCATGTGGTTGAGAAATGCCTTACGCTTCCTCGTTATTGAATGATAAAGTGCCCTCGGGCACATAGTCTCGGGTTCGTTCTCTCTAGTGATCGACACCTTAGTATGTTTGAATATGGGTCCTTGTTGAACGTCGACCCCACCCACGATCATATGGATGACATGTTGAGGTTCTTCTTGTTCATTCTACCTATTAGCGTCCCTTTCCCTGAAGTGATTCTTAGCTCGATCGTTGAGGAAATCTCGTAGGTTGCCCTCGTTGAACAGATGAGCTACCTCCTCCTTCAATTGCCCGCAATCCTCGGTTCTATGACCGTGTGTGCCATGATACTTGCACATTAAATTTGGGTTCCTTTCAGAAGGATCAATCTGTATGGGTGTGGGCTATCTAGTGTCTTTTATCCTTCCGATAGCCAATACAATGCCTGATGCATCGACTCTAAAATTGTATTCTGATAGCGGAGGTGACTCTATGGGATCTGCATACTTGTCAAAACTAATCTTGCTCATAAGTCCCCAAGAACTTTGCCCTCGATCACCTCTTTGATCATTCCAGGTGGGATTGCATCCCGAACCATTGTTCCTTCGATTTGCAATATATGGTTGGTATCGATCTTTATTTGTCTTTGGCTCTCTATCAACGTCTGTTTGATTTTTGCCTGTCGACCTGTTTGGATGCACTGAACCGGATGGAGCTCCTAATTGATCGTCCTCGACCCTGATCTTCGATTGATACAAATTATGCACATCCACCCAAGTTACAGCTGGATACTCGATCAAATTTTATTTTAACTGACGGGATGCTATAGAACTCCTTTCATTCAACCCTCGGGTGCAAGTTTGTACGGCCCAATCATCCATGACTGGTGGCAATTCCATGTGCTCCATTTGAAATCGGGACACGAATTCCCTCAACATCTCATTATCCCATTGTCTTACCTTGAAAGAGGTCCAATTTCCTTGTTGCGACCTTTATGGCCCCGACGTGTGCTTTTACAAAAGAATCCGCCAATATGGCGAATGAATCGATGGAATTTGGTGGCAGGTTTTGATACCAAATCATTTCTCCCTTCAACAGGGTTTCTCCAAACTTTTTTAACAGCACAGACTCGATCTCGTTGTCCTCCAAATCATTACCCTTAATGGCGCATGTGTAAGAGGTAACATGCTCATTGGGGTCAGTGGTCCCGTTATATTTGGGTATGTCAGGCATACTGAACTTCTTTGGAATGGGCTTTAGAGCCGCACTCGGAGGGACATGTTTTTGCACAAACTTCTTCGAATCCATTCCTTTCAGGATTGGTGGTGCCCCCGGTATCTGGTCAACTCGGGAGTTGTAAGTATCCACCTTTTTATCATTGGCTTCAATTTTCTTCTCTCCTGATTCAATTCTCTTGGTGAGCTCCTCGAGCATTTTCATTATAGAAGGATCGGTCCCCGATGTGTTATCCCTCAATCTTTCTGGTATTGGCTCGGTACGACGAGTAATCTCCGGCTTGACCCTATTTGGAGCTCTATGTTGATTTTGTAACTGGGCAATGGCGGTTTGTTGAGCCTGAAGCATTTCGAATATCACTTGGAGACTGACTCCTTCGCCTCCTCTACCCTGTGTACCACGACCATCAGATCAAACTTCTCTGTGTACACTCCCCTCGAGATATGTGCCTAAATTCGCATTTAGAGCAACGTGCAAACTGTTGTCGACTGGGTTGATGAGAGGCACTCCTTCGAGATCAGCCTGTGGCACCTCGATTCCTGGAGCAATCACATTTTCGTTTTCCCTGTGAAGTATGAGGCTATTGTCACCGTGTGTGGATGCGTTTTATGAGTTTGACATGTTTCAACCTAAAAGCAAAAATTTTTGACAAAGACAAGCGTAAAATAGTGTGTTTTACCAGAATCAGTATTGAACAATCACTATTATCCTTAGCCCCATGGTGGGCCAAACTGTTTACCCCAAAATTCACAATACAATTAAACTTGTATTGTGGTTTTAAGGAATTATGATCTGATTCAATACCGGTTGATGAATAGTGAATCAAATATTTAAATTGAACGATAAAATAAATCAAACCAGTGTTCTGACAGTGCGTTTGACCTCGATTTGAGATGGTCTCGAGGTTCGATAATAAGAACGGTGAAGAACAATAGTGAACAATAATGAACAGTAAGAGAAATAGAGCACCGTATATATTTTTAATTAGTGAATGATAGATGATCATACAATGAATGTGGTCCTCTTTATATTGTAGAGGAGTCCTAAATAAGGTACACTTCTACCTATGATTGGTGTCAATAACCGCTTGATTTGATCTGCCACGTGATTTTCGCCTTGATCTCTGACCAATTGCTAATATCTCGTCATTCCGTTATTATGCCTCACTCGAGGTCAGTCATAATCAGCCTCGATCTTCAACGGGCACTTCGATCTTCACGCTCCATACCTGTCTCTGAGTTCAAGCCCAATCCAATACGAGCTTACCTTTGAGGCAGCTCCTCTTGCCAATGAAATCAGACAAGCCCGATTTCGACCGTATACAATTACTGTAGTTCTCTATATTAAATAGCGTACATACCAATGGAAAAATAAAATCGGCACAAAACACTCAAACCTCCACATTCGAATTTCAGAATTCTGTAAGTTAATTCTGTTTGACCAAAAAATATAACTCTTGGTTCAAATAATTAAATTTATATGATTATGGGTTAAACCTAGTTAATAATAATATTTCTAGATGTGACTTCCAAAAGTGTGAGAAACGTTGAATAGATCTGGTAGAAAATTGATAACAATTTGCAATAACTATTCCAAAAGGCATGTGCAATAATGCAACATTTAATAGTGATGGATAATAATAAATGGCATTTAAGTAAATAGGATGAGTTGTTCACCCAATGAAGGATGAACTAGATGATTGTTCCTCCTGACAATGATGATTGACAGATAAATCCTTGAATGTTTTAATTATTCTCAGTCTGATGGAAAAGTATAGAATAATGTAGACACGAATCTTGGTGAAAAGGTAGTGTTTGTATCTTAGCATGAGGGAGAGAGAATCATTTTGTCAAAGCCTGTTATTACAAAATGAATATCACATGCCCCGTATCATTGTCTCTTTTTATATTTATATGAGACACATTCCTAGTAAACCTAATAATAAAAGTGCAGAGAATATCCACTAGAATATTTTCTTTAATATCCTATTTCGAAAACTAGTCGTCACAACTTCATCAACGATGCTCGACCTCGACCATTATTGACATCTCGACCTCAGTTCTCGTCGACTTTTTGACTATGTTTTTTGCTGCTTCCTGGTCTGCTTCGACCAACGAGTATTCTTTCTTTAGTGTTATCTTATCTTAAGTATTCTAGGACATATTTTGACCCATACAGTTAGTCCCTCCACTTATTAAGGTCGGCCTCAGGCGGGCTTGATGAGTGAATTCTGTTCATTGCGGCCAAAATGATTGGATGAGCTGACTGGGTCGTAATGATAGGGGCGAGCTGGTGACGTGGCCCTCTGTGAGCTGCAAATTTTGGAGTTGTGCTATCCATGAATCAAAGTGACATCATGCGTCATTATGGTGCATTTTCCCGATGTGCCACTTCGTTTCGTGTCCGTATTTTGATTGGATCTGCCTCTTCGATTACGGTGCAATGTAATGATGACCCAATTTCTTGTTTATGATGCTTGAATTCCTATAAATAGGGTGTGAGAATATAATTTCAACTTTACAAAATTCTTGCACCGAAACCATGTATCTTCTTATTCCTCCTTCATTGTTTGACTCTTTTCCTTCTTTTCCAGCGATCCTTATCGCTTTTAATTATCCGTTGTTTGATACCTTCCTCCTTTTTTGTTGAAAAAATATGTCTAACATACCTTCTAGGCCCAACAAGGGAAGTGACCTGGTCCCTCTTGCGATTCTTCTTCCTCCTCATGTGGAGAACATTCCTGCTTCGGCCAAGGATGGAAGCTTATCGACTATGGAAGAGATAGTTCCTCGTAACCCGAATGTCAGGTCTGATTTCTCAAAATTTACTGAGGTCGAATCCGAAACTTTTAAGTCGGCGATGAAGGAGGTAGATCTATTAGAGCTTAAAGCAAAATACGGCCTTAGCGATCACGTCGAGCTGATCCCTACCGGGTGGGACTCGGTGTAGTACCACTGTTCTGGGTATTGCGTATTATACGCCTATCGCTTTCAGGTAAGCTATACTCTACCTCTCCTTCCGTTGAAGGAGGAATTCTATCGCTTCTACAATGTTTGGCCAGCTTAGATCGTGCCGTACGTCTACAAGCTCATAAGGATGCTTACGAAGTTCGAGGAGTTAGCCGGGGTCGAGATTACACTTCGACACCTGATGCACCCATTCGCCCGCAACTTTTATAGTAAGAATGAAGTTGAATTCAAGGATAAAAGGATCTAGAGTTTATGATTTCCCCAATTGTCGGATTAATTCCTGACTCGTTATCTATAATCTCACCGTAACACTCTCTAAAGGTGATGAGTCCTTGTTTACCGCAATTATCTCTCGATCAATTACGATAACTTACAAAAGGTATTCTCTCGAATTACTCTAGTTTACAATTTGTACAACTCATAAATATCACGCCAAAACTTCGTTATCTCTAACCCCGCTTTTAAATTCAAGTAATCAATCTCTTAACTTACTCGAAAGTGGCGTTGTTTAACAACAATCTAATCAAGTGTTCTTCCTCAAGCAACACAAGATAATTGTACATGATTAATCAAGGTCCCTTCAATTAATCACAAGAAATATATAGTTGAACGATTAAAGAGTAATAACAACTCAATTATATCAAAACACAATCAAGAATTGGTTCCATCAACCCTAGATGACGGGTTTAGCTACTCATAAATGTATAAATAATCATACCATCTCACTTGGTGATGGAAGTTTACTCAAGTAGTAATATCTTAAAGCATTAAACTATAAATTTAAGGAAAGCGGAGAGAAAAACTCGAGTGATTTTGTGCTTCCAAAGTATTCCGTAGCCTCTTGCCTCTCTAATGATGTTTAACCCTTCAAAAACTAACTTCTAGGGGTATTTATAGGGTAAGGGCCTACTTTTACATGTCCAATACTAATGAGGACTTAAACTTATTTTCGGATGAAATTGATGGTGCCTTGCACTACCTGTAGCACTGAATTTTCGGCGCAAGGCATTGTCTTTTTCAAAGGACTGTCTGTAGCACTGAAATTTTGTTGCCTTGCAAATCTTCTTTTATTACTCCATTTGTAGCCCTGAGGTACCATTTCATGCAACTGTTCTCATATTCATGTCCAATCATTCCTACACATGAAATAAGCTCTATTAAGTGCAACTGTCGCACAAATTTGCATAAAAACAACAAGCAAGTAGGGTAAATAACATAAAAATATATGGAATTATCGCATGAAATCAACACCCCACACTTAAATGTTGCTCGCCCTCTAGTCAACCGACTAAACACTTCCTCATCATGGACCCAACAAGCCACACATTTACAGCACACTAACCTATGACCATGGTTGATATCAACAATTTAACTCTAGCATATGCAGTCAAAATACACTTCCCATACTTATGCTCAATTTCAACCATTCAAAATAGGAACAACATGATTATAACAATCCTAGCCTCGAAAACTAACTCAATGTCACAATGCACCCGGGGCTTGAATACTTAATCTAACAGAGAGGTCTAATAATGTTACCTATCCTTTGTGAAACCATGTACCCTCACAATAAAACAAAGAGTAAGTTGTCCACACATCCAAATCGAATGATCGAATATAGTTTTAGGGACTCACACATATGAAGAAAAAAATCACTCACTCTCTCAAAGAAGTCACATGCACGCAAAAGGTACCATAGGCTTGCCCGTTATGTAAATCTATACTAATAGGCTCGCTCGGTCTGAAATCAACTAGGACTTGTTATGGTTGTAATGTGGGCTAAGGGTCGAGTAGGATATATTTGGGATATAATGGCTAACCCTCATAAGCACTTTAACACATCGTGTATTCAATTTTAAGCGCAATTCCTTCAATCCACTTCAATCATCACAAGATATCTCACCCCTGAATATTTTTCCTTCTTCTTTACGCACTACTTCATATCACATCCACTAGCAAAAATAAGAAACCTTTGTTTATTCTTTTTTTATTCTTTTTTTTTCCGCTGGTGGATTTTTATTTATAGCACAGTGCACATTTCTTCCTTCTGTTGGTTTCACTCAAAAGTTACCCCAAGTTTCCTCATTACTTCTTTCTAGTGCTCTCTTTACAATTCAAGTGCTTTAAGAGGTATAAGGATCAAAATAAATCAATAAGAACAAAAGGGGATGGGCTTGTAATGTGGATGCCAAAAGAAAGGCTTATAGGCTCAAAAGGGTATCTAGGGACAATTTTATTTGTGATAAACAACAAAACTCAAAAAGATCAAAGAAAGCCTGACATCACTTTTCAAATCGCGCAACACCTAGGATTTCGCTTCAATTCACATTTCGGGCAAGTTCTAGAATCAAATGAAATAACATGGGCTATACAAAAAATATCACTTCACACATGGCACATGACTCACTAAGGATGATCTCATTCCGACTCTCAATCAAATAAGTATTCACAAAGCCAAGACATATATTAAGCATAAAGCACAAAGTGAACACAAGTCAAGCAACAGAGACATATGAGTTATACCACATGCTATTCATTTTTACCAAGACATCATCATATATTTAAAATCTAAGTGAAGGTGAAACACATGCCAGAACCTAAGTATGCAACCATAAAATAAATCAAAAGGTGCAAATCACGTCAGTTCTTCTCCTTTATTTCCTATATACTACTCTAAAAGTAAAATAAAAAAAAAATTGTATCTACTAACCGGTTCAAGTTACGTCCCATGGAAAAGAACCGAGGCACTAAGAAAAATCACAGGGAATTATTACTACCTAAGAAAATAAAAGACACGTTTTTGTATTTTCCATTTTCTAAATTTTTTAGACTTTAATCACTCAAGAAAACTGACCAAGGAGATCCATCATCGGGAAACTTTCATTTTTTATTAATTTTATTATTATTATTTGTTTTTTTTCCTTCTATGTTTCTGTTTTTTTTTTCGAAAATAAAACAAAAAGGCGAAAATGACTAAAAAAAAAAAACATACTGCACTACTTAATACTATTTTAGGGTATCCTAAAATAATAAAACAAAAGCATACAATAAAAAAATAAGAAGCTAGAGTTTAAAAATATAAGAAGCTAAAAATTTAAAAAAATATAAGAAGCTAAAAATTAAAAAATCTAAGAAGCTAATACGGTTACTAATCTATTCCTACTATGCACAATGAGAGTTAACCACCCCACACTTAAAACATTCACTGTACCCAATGCATAATAAAAGTAAAAAAGGGTGAATAAGAACTTCCTGATCAATCCTCGAAACGATGGCCCTCATCGAAGAAGGCCCGATCAGCTTCCTCCCAATCATCAACATCATCACCCAGATCCTCACCAGTGGCATCATCTGCTGGATCATCCTGCTCCTCGTCACCTTGTACCGAATGACTGGAGTGTTGATATCTTCATCTGATGGCACTCCCTGATCTGCAGCTAATCCAACCAAACGTTGCGCTGGTAGGTTGAGCGGGAATTTCTCAATCAACTGAGTCCTCTCCTCTGAAGTAGCAGACCTACCCCCAATCCTCAACTACAAATCCGTCATCCCATACAAGTGGTCCAAGACGCTCTCAACGCGAGCCTGACGCTCCGCTGTAGTGAATATCTTACCATCATCCTCATCTGGCCAACGAATAATAGTTATGTCGGTAGCTCGAGATGTGGGTGGAAGCAACATGTCAAATTGTGGCTCCTCATCTACCCGCTCTTTACGCAAGTATTGCATAAGTAGATTCACAAAGAATATCCTATTAATCTTGCCCTTTATAGATTGTTCCATCTGACTACGTATCAATTGGCCCACATTCACTGGTCACCGAAATACACTAGACATTCTCTTTCTCAAACAACAGCAGAATCAAGCTCACACAGAAGTAGTCTCGCGTTCACCAAGCGCAACTATACTTTAGCAATTTTCGTAAACTTCACTTTAGGCAAAGAAGTACAGGTGTTGTATCTCTTGTCCCGTGTCCACACCGCATTCGAATGAATACCACACAGTGTGTGCCTAATATCTCTGTAAGTAGGACGGTCAATAAAGTCACTCAACGGACTACATGGGACATTAGGGGCATCCAAAAATCTACATAATGCAGTCACCTATATATCAACCAACCTCCCACGAGTTGGTACTAATATCTCCTTATCTTCAATGTTCCACCCGACACAGAATTCGCGCACTAAGATAAAGTTTGTTTTGCCTGGATTTTTAAATACAAAACTCAATCCTAGTTCCTGTACTTTTCCCCAAATCTGAGGGTAACGGGACTTCAATTTGTGCTCATCAATTGAGGTTGTTCCCCGGTAGAAGCATAACTTTGCTTTCCTTTAACACTGTGACTACCAGACGTATCCTTAACTCTGGTCCTTTTCTTTGGCGGTGGGCTTGACGTGGTAGCCTTAGCCTTTGGTGGTGCCTTGGACTTAGCTGGTGCCTTCGAACTAGCTGTTGGACGGCCCATATTTCACGTACCTGTAAACCATACCAATTTTCAATGCGAGGAAACAACAACTATCACAAAAATAGGTCGGAGTGACCCCACACTTAAAGCTCTAAGATATGCTAAGCACTTTAAACCATAGGCTACTCAGACTTTGCCTTCATCAAGTAAGTGTATTAACATCGAAATTTTGATACTACACATAGCCCGTATGTCATTGAAAACACACTTTATAAATCCAACCCAACTCCGTAGAGTCACGCCACACTTAGGTTTCTATATAATCATGTTCACCTAACACAAAACACTCAATCCATAGACTCGAGCTCTAATTGGGACTAAAATCGCCAATGCTGCAATTTATCGCACACCTTGTATGCATTATTTGTGTGTGAGTTTCTTTGTGAGTGAAGGATTTCTCCACCCTCCCAAATCGGCTTGGGGATCGAGTGTGGAACACTTGTTACAACAATCACAAGATATCCTATGGGGTATTTGGGGTTGGGAATGTTTTAGCACAATTACACCATTGTTGCACCTTGTAAAACATATTACCCACAAACTAGAGTTAACAAGAAACAACAAGAGCATATAAGAGTGAGAAAGAAAACAAAATCATACCTGGGTTGCATGAGGGAAAACGTCAAGGTAGTAGGGTGGAATTTTGGTAGTGCGTGTGTGTGTTGTAGGAGGAGACGGTACAGTGGGGTTGGGAAGAAGGAATATGTATTGAAGGGTTATAGAGGGGATGGTCTAGTGGGGTGTGTGATTATTATTTTAATTGGTTTAGGGGGGTTTAACAGAGAAAATATAAAAGAGTTAATTACTTACCTGGCTTGGCGTGAGGCGGCATGGGCAACAGCAAGGGGATGATGCGAGGCGCCATCAGGCGCGATGAGGACACTGTGTTAGCCAGCGCGAGGTGGCGTGGGAGGCGCTGAAGACTTGACGTGAGTCACCATAAGGGGAGCTATTCTTAGCGTGTTGGACAGTGTGAGGCTCCGCGGGGGGCTCTGAAAATTCAGTGCGGGGCGGGGTCGAGGACGTTGTAAGTTCACTGCCTTGAGGTAACGTGATCCGTTCAAAATTTACCATTTGGATTTCGCCTCGCGATGACTCGAGGTTTTCGTGTTCTCTTTAAAACCTTTTAGATTGTTTATGACACTCGATTACATCTTCCTTCCACGTAGCTCCACAACCTATCAAAACACTTCAAATTCACACCAGACTCACTTGTTAGTTCGCCTCAATATTAAACAAAAGCAAAAGCAAAAACTAAACGAAATCTACATTGTTAATTGGATTGCCTCCCAATGAGCACCTTAGTTAACGTCATGGCATGACGAATACAATACGACCATGGGTTGCCTCCTAGAAGCGCCTGATTTAATGTTGCGTCACGACGCAGGCTTTTAGGATTACAATTCGCTCACATATTGCGGATCTTCCAAGTACATCACATCTTTCACCTATTTTTCTTCAATCATTCCAAGGTAATGTTTCAACCTTTGGCAATTCACTTTAAACCTATTCGTCCCATATTCAAACTCATTCTCTACCGCTCCACTTGGGAACACCTTCACAACTCTAAATGGTCCCGACCATCTTGATTTTAGTTTACGCGGAAATAATCTCAGTCTCGAGTTGTATAACAACACTAGATAGGGTTTGAAGTTCCTATCTAAAATGTGTTTATCATGCATCATCTTCATCCTTTCTTTGTACAATCATGTACTATCGAATGCTTGGACCGAAATCCCTCGAGTTCATGTAACGATGTAACTCTACTTGTGCCTGCTGTTTCCATACCCAAATTCAACTGCCACAACACCCATTAGGCTTTATGCTCCATCTCCACCGGAAGATGGCATGATTTTCCAAATACCAACTTGTACGGAGACATACCAATTGGAGTTTTAAATGATGTGCGGTAAGCCCATAATGCATCATCCAACTTCCTTGCCCAATCAGTCCGAGTCGCATTCACCGTCTTGGTCAGGACACTTTTTATTTCCCTGTTGGACACTTCCACTTGCCCGCTCATTTGCGGTTGGTAAGGTGTGTCAACTTTATGGCGAACTCCATACTTTTCTAACAGCTTTACGAACGCTCTATTGCAAAAATAGGTTCCACTATCATTGATTATAGCTCTCGAAGTGCCAAACCGTGTGAAAATATTTTGTCTTAGAAATCCTATCACTCTCTTGGCATTATTTGTTGGAAGAGCCACCGCTTCAACCTATTTGGAGACATAGTCAACTGCTACCAATATGTACTTATTACCATACGAGATGACGAATGGTCCATAAAATCAATCCCTCATATGTCAAACACTTCCACCTCTTGAATTGTAGTCATCGGCATCTCGTGACAACGAGATATGTTGCATGTACTTCGGCATTCATCACAACCTTTCACCCAAGCATGGGCATCTTTGAATAAAGTCGGCCAATACAAACCCGACTCCAACACCTTTGCCGCTGTCCAAATTCCTCCAAAGTTCCCACCATATGGTGAAGCATGGCAAGCCTGTAAAATAGAAGATTGATATTTCTCGGGGATACACCTTCGGATCATGTTATCCACACATATTAAAAAGTAAAGGTTCATCCCAGTAATAAGATCGACAATCGCGAAAGAACTTTTTCTTTTATATAAAAGAGAGTTCATAAGGTACAATACCGCTTGCCAAATAATTAGCAGTATAAACATACTATGGTGTCTCCTCCATTGCCACTGCTAGTAATTGTTCATCCGGGAATATCTCAGTTATATCTTCAACCTCTACTTTCTTTTCAGCTCCCTCCAACCTTTAAAGGTGGTCTTCCACTTGGTTCTATGTCCCTTTCCTACTGCGGATCTCCAAATCGAAATCTTGTAGAAAAAGAACCCAAGGGATCAAGCGTGGCTTTGACTCCTTCTTTGCTATCAAGTACCTAAGTGCTGCATGGTCAGTATAAACAATCAATTTTGAACCAATCAAATTAGACCTGAATTTGTCGAATGCAAACACCACAACCAACATCTCTTTCTCAGTCACGGTATAATTGAGTTGAGCACCGCTTAGCATTCTGCTTGCATAGTATATTACGTGCACGATTTTTATTTTTGCTGCTCCAGAACCGCTCCTATAGCATAGTCACTCGCATTACACATGAGCTCAAACGATTGCTCCGAGTCGGGTGTAACGATGATTGGTGCAGTCACCAGTCTCTTCTTAAGCTCCTTAAATGCTAGCATGCATTCATCAAAAAACACAAAGGGATGATCCTTTTAAGCCGTTTACATAAGGGGTTAGCAATGATAGAGTAATCCTTTATAAATCGCATATAGAAACCGGTGAGCCAAAGGAAACTTCTTATTGACTTGACCGAAGTGGGAGGTGGAAACTTCTCAATCACGTCAACCTTAGCATGGTTGACCTCAATACCCTTACTTGACACTCGATGTCCCAAAACTATACCTTCTTGTACCATAAAATAGCACTTCTCCCAGTTCAACACCTGATTTGTCTCCATACACCTTTTCAACACTCTTCTCAAATTGTGAAGACAGTCGTCGAATGAATTTCCCACCACTGAGAAATCATCCATAAAGAATTCTATAATATCTTCAACCACATTAGTGAAAATGGCTAACATACACCTTTGAAAGGTGGCCGGTGCATTGCATAGGCTAAACAACATTCTCCGGAAGGCAACGATGCCATACAGACAAGTAAATGGCATTTTCTTTCTATACTCATGGGATATTGTGATCTTATTGTACCCCGAATATCCATCCAAAAAGCAGAAGTGAGACCTCCTTGCCAATCTATCCAACATTTGGGCAATGAATGGCAGGGGAAAGTGGTCCTTCCTAGGGGCCGTGTTCAGTTTTCTGTAATCCATGCAAATTCGCCAACCCATGACTATATGAGTCGAGATCAACTCATTATTCTCATTTTGTACAATAGTCATACCACTTTTCTTTGGAACACATTGGACTGGGCTTACCCTAGACGCTAGGGGTGTTCATGGTTCGGTTTGGATCGTTTTTTCCCTAAAAAGAAACCAAACCAAGTAAGTCGGTTTTTCAAATATTAGAACCAAACCAAACCAATTAAGTCGGTTTTTTCTCGATTCGATTTATGTCGGTTTTCGGTTTTTTCGGTTATTTGTCGATTTGTTTCTTAAATATAAGACATACACTACTAAACACGTATTCCGGCGAGCGTATTTTCAACGTGACACTATCAAATCAATTGCCCTTTGAGAAATCTATTATTTACTAAAATTTATTGATGATAATTGAATCAAATAGTGATGAATAATTTAAGGACTTACTTAAAAATATTTTTTTTAAACATGAAATGGATTGTTACACTTAAGAAAAGAAAACTACCAATCAAACTTGAATATAAAGGTAAAGAATTGTACTAAAAGTGCAAATGATTAACATTCACCGTAAATTTTCTGAAACTTTGTATAAAAATATACATATATATAGGTGTAATAATAAATTTGAAATAGCTACTCCTATAGTCGGTTTGGTTCGGTTATTTTTTGATTTAAATCAAAAAATAACCGAACCAAACCGACTATAGGAGTAGCTATTTCAAATTTATTATTACACCTATATATATGTATATAAGAGACTATATATATATATATAGTCTCTTATATACATATATATAGGTGTAATAATAAATTTGAAATAGCTACTCCTATAGTCGGTTTGGTTCGGTTATTTTTTGATTAAAATCAAAACCAAACCAAATTTGATCGGTTTTTAAAATTCAAAACCAAACAAAAAAGTATCGGTTTTTTTGGTCGGTTTTTTTGGTTTTCGGTTTGGTTCGGTTTTTCGGGTTTTTATGAACACCCCTACTAGACGCTATCCGAGATCGGAAAATTGATTCCCACATCCAGCCACTTAATCACTTCCTTCTTCACTACTTCCTTCATGTTCGGGTTTAGCCTTATTTGATGTTCCCTGGAAGGTTTGTGCCTCTCTTCCAAGAGATCTTGTGCATGCAAAAGGTCGGGCTGATACCCTTTATATCTGCCATGGTCCAACCAATAGCAGTCTTACATTCCTGTAACACCTGTTGGAGTTGTTCTACCTGCACATCTAATAAACCGGATGAGATAATAAGAGGTAAAGTAGAGTTAGGCCCTAAGAAAGCATACATGAGGTGAGCTGGAAGCGGTTTCAGGTCTAACTGTGGTGGCTACTCTGTTGATGGCTTCGTACTTGGTGTTTCTCATTCTTCTAAGTGCAGTGGCTCGAACTGGGGTTCTCTTTTCCAGAACCCTTAACCTTCTAGAGCCACGACCCACTCTGCCAACTCTTTACCATCCACATCTTCCAAATTCATCAAGCAAGCTTCTAAGGGGTCTCTGACATGAAGGGTCTCATACTCCTCTTGTAGTATTACATCCACCGCCTCCACTAGCGAACAATTTGCAAATTTTCTGGGCCTCCGCATGATTATTGAACATTGAATATTATTTCTTGATTATTCAACCTCATTTTTAACTCTCGAGTCTCACAATCGATCAATGCTCTCCCAGTGGCTAAGAACGTCCTCCCCAAAATTATTGGTATTTCTTCGTCAACTTGATAATCAAGAATAACGAAATCGGTAGGAACTAAAAACTTCCCCACTTGGACGAGCACATAATCCAGAATTTCTGTTGGCCTTTTCACTGTGCGATCAGCCCGTTGCAACAACATTGAGGTCGGTCTAGCTCTGCCAATGCCTAATTTTGTGTAGATTGCCAAAGGCATCAAGTTAATACTTGTAAAGACCCGTAAAATTTCATGTCTAAAATAGTGCCCGAATAGGTCCCTGTGTTGTTATAACTGTAGAAATTCTTAAAAACGGACCTTTTTGAAGTAAAAGTACCCCGGGACTTCAAAGATAAAATTTTCCAGAATTGCGCAGATCTGCGGTCCACTATGCGATAGCAGATCAGGTATACGGACCGCATAGTGGTCGCATACCTGGACAACCTTCTGTCCAATTTGAGGACAACTATGCGATCGCATTTTGGGAATGCGGACCGCATAGCTGTCGCATCCTTGCACCTCCATTTTCACGGAAGATGTTATGCAACGCATTATGCGGTCGCATAACATGTATGCGGACCGCATATTGGTCGCATACCAGGGCAGTTCGGTTCCCCTTTTTGGCCCATTTGAGGGCCAACTATGCGACAGAAATGCGGACCGCATAGCAAGAATGCGATCGCATTCCTGACCGTATTTCCTGCTTTGGGGCTCTTTTGATTTCTAATTTTACACCCGACCCCCAGTTTAATAAAACACCCCTCCCCTTCATTTTTAACATCCATCTGAACAAAAATAGAGAGAAGTGATAGTGGGTTCTAGAGAGAGAAGTCCTCATCTTCCCCAAATTGATTCTTCAAATATCACTCAGGCCCGGAAATTATCGAGTAATCTTCATCTTCTTCACTATAAGAGGTAAGTCCCCACCAATCTCCCCTTTTAATTCTCAGGTTTTGGGTTAAAAATGGAACACACACGAACTGGTTGTGAAGATAAAGCTAAGACCTTGCATGCATGTCAGTTAAACTCCATAATCTAGTAAAGGGAAACAAGTTTGGGTAATTATTCACAAAAAGGGGATTAGTAATCTAAGGGGTCACATAACGTTCGATAAGATGCCTAAATGAGTTCAAGTTATGTTCATGGTTCCTTATTCTAAGTGAAATATGTCACATTGTGAACTAGATTGACGGTCCTAGACGGTTCGGTGAATTGTGATAGATATTAAAGGGGAATTTCGACTCGAGGTACATATGGCTAACTTTAATCTTCGTAGAGTCACCTTGTTGGTGTCCGAGAATTCAGTATGAGTGTCTTGCTGAGTATATATGAAATTGATTGTCCGACTGTGTTGAGATGTAAGATTTCATGCTGGCATGGTTAGGAGAACTGGAGCGGGACCGCTCCTTAAGGCTAACGGTTTATAGGAATGGTTAGGAGAACTGGGCCGGGACCGCTCCTTAAGGCTGGCATGTAGGCCGGGCCCGCGGGCTAAACGGTCTAGCGGGCTAAACGGCCCGGCCCGCGGGGGGTCTGGGCTTGGGGGGCTTTAGGCCCGTGGGGGCCGGTTCTTGATTTTGCACCCGTGAGCCCGGGCCTGTTTAGCCCGCGGGCCTGCTGGGCCAAGTGAGCCCAACGGTCGGAAAAAAAAATTTGTTTAAAAAATGGCCAACGGTCAGAATTTTAAATTCTAGCCGTTGGCCCATTAAAATAGCCGTTTGGCTTGTTTAAATAATAGCCATTTGGCTCCCAAACTTTTTATAATTACACTTTTTTCCTTTTCTCAACTATAAATACCCCCTCATTCTTTCATTTTTACTCACAAAATCATCAATCTCTCTCTAATTTTCTTCTATTATTGCTTACTTTATTATTGCAAATTGTGAAAAATTGTGAAGTTGGTGAATTGAAGTATTCAAGTCTTCAACATTATACATTTTTCAAGAAGTTGCTCGTCAATTCGATAAACTCGTTACAACTCTTAAGTTTTAATATTATAGTTTTGTTTGTTTAATTTGTTTTTCTTATAATTAATATGGATTTTTCTTTGAAAAAAATGTTTGGTGGTAAGGGAAAATCTAAAATTGGTGAATCTAGTAGGCAAGCTACTACTACTCCCCCGGCTCCCCGACGTAGACATGTTACCCGTCCTCCCCCACCTATTATTCTTGATAGTGATAACCCTTGTTTTCAATTTACTGATAGTCAGTTTATACATGATCTTACACCAGGTTCACAATTAAATGATGAATATATGAATACTCTTTATGGTAATCCAACTATCGATGAAAATGATGAGGAAAATGATGATTTAGATGAAACTCAACCCGATTTAGATGATACACCTACTAGTCCTCTTGTTAACCAAACTGATAATAATCCAAATGATGCCCCGGTTGACCCTCCTGTAGTAACCCCTACTTTTAATAGGCAACGTGGTAAACAGGCCGAACATCTCTTGTTTGGCATTTTTTTACTCAACTAAAAGATCAAAATAAGGCTAAGTGTTAAAACTTGTGGGA
>ML275859.1:2422-64249 GCA_005239495.1 Nicotiana undulata
GATCTACCACTATAGAATCACCCACCGGTGTAGACACGTGTACAACAGTACTCAAGGAATCACGGGGCATACTCAAATAAGGGGAAAAATATGAATACACATAGGAGAATGTAGAACCCGGATCAAATAGCACCGAAGCCTCTCCGCTGCAAACTGAAACCGTACCTGTAATAACTGCATTAGAAGCCTCAGCATCAGGACGAGCAGGAAAAGCATAACACCGGGGCTGAGCCCCTCCAATCTGAACATCCCTGGGTCTACCTACTGCAACCTGGCCTCTACCCCTCGTGGCCTGAGCTCCACATCTATGAACATGACCACTACCTCTGGCACCACGACCACCACCTCTAGCTGGCTGAGGAGGCAAGGGTGCACCTGCTACGGAAACCAAGGCACGGGAGCTCTGTTGTTGGGGTCCACTCAAAGCTCGAGGGCAAAATCTGGCAAGGTGCCCCAGCATACCACAAGTATAACAAGATCTCTGCTGTTGTGGCTGATGACTCGGAAACTGACCCTGACGACCCTGATAACCACCCTGGTAACTCTGAAGCGGCTGTGCACTGATAGATGCTAGTGGTGCACTAGCATGAGCTGGCGGTGCGCGAGGAGATACCTGAAGTGCCGACTGAAAAGGTCGGGGTGGATGACCCTACTAAAAGAATCACTGCCTCCAGATGAGGCTCCACTGAATCTACCAAAATGGCAGGGCCTCTTGTCAGCCCCCTGACCACCTCCCTGTGACAAAATCATCTCAATCCTCCTGGCTACATCAGCCGCATCCTGGAATGAAATATCAGTACTCGACTCCCTGGCCATCTGGAGTCGTATAGGCTGGGCCAATCCCTCAATGAACCTCTGATCGCTCTCCCGATCAGTGGGGAGTATCATCAATGCATGCCTGGCTAGAGCGATGAACCTAGTCTCGTACCGAGTAACAGACATAGATCCCTACTGGAGGCGCTCAAACTGCCTCCTAAGATCCTCTCGTTGCGTAATGGGAAGGAACTTCCCAAAAAATACCTCTGTGAACTGAGCCCAAGTCTTGGTTGCACCAGATAGTCGAAAAGTAGCGAAGTCAACTCCATTGGACTCCACTATGCCCATGTTCCGAAGAACCTCATGACAGCTGTCCAAATAATCTTGTGGGTCCTCTGACGGTGCACCAGTAAAAGTCGCAGTGAATAACTTGGTAAACCTGTCCAATCTCCATAGAGCATCTGCTGACATAGTTGCACCCTCAGCTGCCGACGCCACGATACCCGGCTGAGCTACTCCAGCTGTCTGAGGTGCCGGAGTCTGAAACTGAGTGACGACCTGCTCTGGGGTATGAATAATAGGAGTCTGGGTCCCTCCCCCAGCCTGAGATCCACCTGGTGCAGTAGGGAGAAGACCGGCCTGAGCCACACTCTCCATAAGACCTACCAAGCGAACTAGAGCGTTCTGAAGCACTAGGGTAGCTATGAACCCCTCTGGGACCTGCGCTGGTCCAACTAGGACTGCCGGAACTGGGACCTCCTCGTCAGACTCGACCTGAGGATCCTCCACTGGGGTTGTTGCTCTAGGCTGAGCCCGGCCCCGGCCTCGACCTCTTACACGGTCTCGTCCTCGACCTCGACCCCTTGTAGGAGCTGTAGCAGAAGTGTCGGGATGCTGAGCGAAACCAAGGGAAGCACGCGTTCTCTCCATCTGCGAGAGAGTAGAATGGAACTCAATCAGTATTCAGAATGTATATCGCACGACAGAGAATGAAGAAATGTGGAGTTATCCTAACTTTGCAGCCTCTGGGGGATAAATACAGACGTCTCTGTACCGATCCCTCAGACTCTACCAAGGTTGTCCGTGAGTTGTGAGACCTAAGCAACCTAGAGCTCTGATACCAACTTGTCACGACCCGAAATCTCACCTTTTAGGCCGTGACTGCGTCTAACGTTGAACCCGCTAGACAAGCTAACGTACACCACACCTTGACCTTTTTAAAACAACTTGGCAGTAATAAAGCAATTATCTTTCAAACCTTTACTGAAATAACCAGAACCACTTCAAAAGTTTTACAGCGGAAATGTAATAATACTCCGAAAAATGCATAAAGATAACAACATCGCAAAATCTCAAAATCGGGGTGTCACAACCTCACGGACTGTCTATAAGAATACTAAATACAAGTCTGAAAGGAAATACAATATTGTCTTTAGAACAGAAGGAGAAATAAGACAATAGGGTACTAATAGCAGGAGAGACTCCAGGGCCCACGAACGCCAGTGGTATACCTTGAAGCTCGATGTGGACTGAAGGTGACTCCCTCAGAGCGGTCCACGGGGTCCGAAAGCGGGATCTCCACAACATAGAGAAGTGCAGTGTAGTATCAGTACAACCGACCCCATGTACTGAGTAAGTGTCGAGCCTAACCTCGGCCGAAGTAGTGACGAGGCTAGACTTAGCAAATAACGTTCACCTGTCCTATTCTACAACACAAAATACAGGTAACAAAGCAAGGAAGAATAACAATCATATACGGGGAACGGAAGCAGATAAAGGGAGAAACAATAAGATAGAGCAGTTGATTAACATCAAGTAAGAAAAGAAATAATTTACCGAAAACTGATAAGGTATGAATGAAATGGCTGAATGATAACAATGGCACGGCATCACCCTTCATGCTTTTACTCTCTTCCTCACCAATTCAATGTATGTTATAATCAATGTAAAACATGGCACGACATTAACCTTTGTGCTTTCAATAAATGTAAACATGACACGGCATTAACCTTCATGCTTTCAATGAATGAAAACATGGCACGACATCACCCTTCGTGCTTTACTCTCTTCCTCACTATGCATGACATGATATAATCAATGTAAAACATGGCACGACATCACCCTTCGTGCTTTACTCTCTTCCTCACTATGCATGACATGCTATAATCAATGTAAAATATGGCACGGCATCACCCTTCGTGCTTTACACTCTTCCTCACCAATGCAAGACAATGTGTATGGTAAGGAATGCAACATAGTGAAAAAAATACAGTTCAAATCACTCGGCAAGGGGAAAATATCAGTCCATATCTCAATAAATGCCCGACGAGGGTCTCAACTATAACCAAACAACTCAATATATATATTGTATACTTGGATCCTCAATTGAACCAACATTTGCATAATCTCTACAACCAGTACAACAACCACAATCAACTTCTCAGGTAGAGGCAATTACATAATATGATGAGCATTGAAGAAATAACTGAATTTTATCAAATGCAGACTCACGAGCATGCTTGAATCACAATGTATAGGTACTCGTCACCTCACCTATACATTGAACATGATAAACACATAACACATAACATACAATACCTAATCCCTCACCAAAGTTAGGCAAGACACTTACCTCGGTCCAAAGTATAGCAATCAACCCTCTAAGANAAGATATGCAATTCTTATCATTCTTCCAAAAATACCAAAATTTGACCCCGGGCCCGCTAGGTCCAAACTCGAGGTTCGGACCAAAACCCGATCACCCATAACCCCACGAGTTAGAATATATAATTTGTTTTAAGATCCGACCCCAAATTGAGGTTGAATCACCCAAAATTCCCAAAAACCTAACTCTACCCAAAACCCCTAATTTCTACTTTGTTTTCATGATTTTAGGCCTAGATTCTAGTGTTAATAGAAGAAAAGTGGAATGAATTGGTGTTATGATCACTTACCCAAGTGTTTATGGAAGAAAATTAGCTTGGGCGTTGTCAATGGGGTTTGAATAAGAAGAAAAGGAGTGAACATGTGAGAAATACGTCTGAAATGGGTCTTTAATGAAAAACACTGTGCGAATCTCGCACCTGCGGTATCGCATGTGCGGAAAAAAGGTCGCACCTGCGGGAATGGGTCAGGCCTAGAAGGGCCCGCACCTGCGGAAAACTTGACGCCCCTACGAAGCCGCACCTGCGGCGTTTGGTTCGCGCCTGCGAGGGGGACCGCACCTGCGGACTTAGTGTCGCGCCTGCGATCTCGCACCTGCGGCTCTAAGGCTCGCAGGTGCGGGCACATCAGAAGAATGTGCACCAACAGTGTTTTCCCATGGTTTTAACACCCCAAACACCTACCCGAATCACAACCGAGCCCTCGGGGCTCAAAACCAAAAACACACGCAACTCCCAAAATATCCTACGGACTTATTCAATCTTTCAAATCATCAAAAATCATCAAAATATCATCAAACTCATAGATTTTCTTAAAAACTTCATAAAGCTTAACTTTTCCAATTTTTATCCGAAACCCGTCATCTTAAGTCCGTTTTACACCAAATTCCACAGATAAGTCACATAACATATAATAAACCTGTTCCGGGCTCCNCCAATTTTTATCCGAAACCCGTCATCTTAAGTCCGTTTTACACCAAATTTCACAGATAAGTCACATAACATTCATTTTCAAAATCCTTTATTATTTTCAGAAAATAATTTTATTTAAAAATTCATTTCTCGGGCTTGGGACCTCGGAATTCGATTCCGGGCATACGCCCAGTCCCATATTTTCCTACGGACCCTCCGGGACCGTCAAATCACGGGTCCGGGTTTGTTTACCAAAAATGTTGACCAAAGTCAACTTTATTCATTTAATTATCATAAAATTCCATTCTCATCAAATTTCAACATACAGACTTCCCGGCTACACGCCCGGGCTGCGCACGCATATCGAGGTGAGATTAACGGTGGCTTTCGGGGCCTCGGAACACAGATTTAGCTAGAATTACCTAGGATGACCTTTTGGGTCATCACACCAAAGTTGGTCTCTATTCCATAAGCGACCAACTTTGGTCGCTAATGTTAAATTATATTTATTTATATTTTATAATTTTTTTAAATAATAATATTATTATTAAAATTTTATATCTAGGTTCCAAGATTAGCGACCAAAGTTGGTCTCTATGTCATAAGCGACCAACTTTGGTCGCTAATTTTAAATTTTATTTATTTAATTTTTATAATTTTTTAAAATAATAATATAATTATTAAAAAGTTTATAACTGGGTCCTACTATAGCAACCAATGTTGGTCGCTAATTTTAATATTTTTTTGACCAAGCAAGTCTGACCAGTCCGGTCAACATTTTGACCACATTATCGACCAAAAAGCGACCAACTTTGGTCGCTAAATTATTTACAATTATTTTTTAATAATTTTATCCATTTTAGCGACCAACTTTGGTCGTTTTTCTTGATAGACCAATTTTGATCGCAAATTATTGATCGCTTTTTGCCAGATTTTAGGTGACGTGTTCAAAATGGTCGCTTTCTGGTTTTTCCATCCGACCCGACCCAACGCAACCCGAATCCAATTCTCCCAGGCCAACTCAATAAATAAGTGCCAAAGGGAACCTTACATAGGCTTGAAGAGCAATCGACAAAAAAGCTTCTTCAAAGCCCCTTTTCATACCACTCTAGTCTATTCCAAATTATCTAAAGAAGAAAACAACCAGAGGACTCAATCCAAATAGAATGGTTGGTCCATCCATTAACTCTCGTAACGTTCCTCTTAAATTCCTTTGTAGTTATGGTGGCAAGATTATCCCCCGTTACACCGATGGCAAACTCCGTTACTATGGTGGTGAAACTCGTGTCCTCTCCGTTCATCCTTGCATTTCTTTTGCAGGTAATTAATTATTCTCTTCCTTATAATGAAAAACTATTTATGTTGTTTATAAAAATTTTACCTTCTATGTTTTATTTTATATGATGTTTTACTAATTATTATTTTTAAAGTAACATATTTTATATTCTAAATTTTGTAAAACTTTCATTGTATTCTTATTAGCATGTTGTTAGTGTAAAAATATCAGTAACTTCTTTAAAGATAAAAGTCCTTATTAAGAGTACCCTTTACATGTGTTAAAAAAATGCTTATGTTTTTAGACTATATGTTAAATTTTTGTTGCTTTCAGTTACTGCGGTATTGCTTAGTTTTAGGATGAAATTCAATTTTAAATTTTTATTAGATTGTTTAAGTTAGTTGAAATATTTTAGGTTTTTTGAATTTTAAATTATGTGGATATTTTGTTCCTAATTAGGTATTTCAAAGCATTTGTTATGCTTAATAAAATTATTGAGAGATTTTTTCAATCAATACTTTAAATCTTTTTACTGCTCTATTTTTAAAAAAAACACTATATATGAGAGATTTTTGTTTTTGTTTTTTTCTTATTCTTTTAGTTAATTTCATATTTTTGGGGAGAAATGGAAATAAATATTGATTTATTGTTGTTTACAGAGCTAATGGTGAAGCTAGGGCAGATGTGTGGAGCATCAGTGAGTTTAAGGTGTCAATTGCCAAATGAAGATTTAGATGCTCTTGTGTCTATCACATGTGACGAAGATCTAGCCAATCTCATTGAAGAATATGATCATGCTGCAACCCCATCATCATCTCTCAAGATCAGAGCTTTTTTATTACCGCCCAAATCTACAAAATTAAAAGTTGTATCTCCTCCGCCCTCCATTTCTTCCACCTCATCCACCAACACCACCATTAGCAATCATGATGGCACGTCACCGGAGTGGTCATTTTGTTCCACAGCTGCTAGTCCTTCTACTACCGTCAACTCATCAAAATATCAAAATTGTCCAAGATCATATCAAGAAATATCATATTCGTGCATCCGTCATACTAGAACAAGATCATTACCGCTGATGTGTCACGAGAAAGTTGCCGGAAAAATTCCTCAATATGTTTACCATGGTCATGGGAACAATAGTGGCCATATTTACTTGATTCACCATGGCCACCACGGGCAATAATAGCATCTATTTTCCACGGACAAGGAAGAGCAAATCGGACTACTCGGAACATATATACTTTTATAAATAAAAAGAAGAAAGAAAACCCCATTAAAAAGAAAAAAAGAATAGAGGATGGAAGAATATATAATATATATATTTGATGTAAGAATGTCATTAACAGGATTGGTATATATTTTTGTGTCAATCCGTTCTTAGCAAATTCAATAGAAATATAAATGAGCCCCAATTTTTTGATAATTCGCCATTGATATATAGTACTCCTGTGTACCATTGGATTAATTACCTCACCTCTTTATGCGATGCGTTCGACATTTAATCTCTTTTTCGTTTCTTCTTTATTTTCTAGGCATTTTTCCCATTGCCAAATCGTAGAATGATCGAGTCATCATATGTGATTCTCTCTACATTATCTATCTTCTTCTGTTTTTGTCCGACACCTGCTGACACTGTTTCTTCCCGTATTTTCCCCCGTCTGTAATCATTTTTACCTCTTTAATATTTTGTCTGTTCATTTTCTCTTTGTTTGTAACTTATACTATGATATATATCGTCTCTTCCTTTCGTTTCTTTTGCTAATTAAGTATCTATCTTGTTTTGTGTATTGCAGGTATAGGAGGAAAAGCAATTAACGGGAAATTTCTAGTGACCTCAAGATGGATATTAAATGCCGCACATAGGTGATTATCTGAAATGTTCATTTTACAAATTCGATACAAATTATTGTTACATCTATAAAATCCTCGTTATATTTACATAATTAACTACTCCACGTAGCTGATAAATTATTGCCATGAAAAGCAAAGTTATATAACTTCTATAGCTATCAATGTAAAAAGATTTACATTATTGGGTCATCTATAGATAATACAAGTAATTGTTTATAAAAGATACTCTATCCGTTTCAATTTATGTGAACCCTTTTGACTGGACACGAAGTTTAAGAAAAGAGAAAAGACTTTTGAACTTGTGTAAAATGAGACACATATATTTTGTGTGAGTTATAAGTCATTGCATAAAGATAAAAAATTTCAAAATAAGGAGAGGTCATTTTTTTTCACAGACTAAAAAAAAATTCATATAAATTAAAACAGATGCGAGTATAAGATTGCCTTGACATAAATGACTGTGATATGAGAAATGCCCCCTGCATCTACATGCCCTGCTGGCTGCTACAATAATGTGAAAGTTGTGAATGTAAGTGTAGATAAGTAAAATCCTAAAAAGTACATACTTCACATGATAAATGGATAATGATGTACTAGTTTTAAAAAAAATTTGACTATAATATGCGAAATCTTATTTTAGATATTAGGATATATCAGCATTGATTTTCTGAAGTCCCTGTATTTCAATCATCTTATGGTGCAACTTGTGCTTCATTTGATGTGAACTTCAAAAGAAATTAAACAATGACATAATTTCCCTTACTGAACACCCTTATAATATGGATTTCAATAGCAATTAGCCCGAAAAATTGATAGGGCAATACTAGTTAGTCGAAGACGCTTATTATGGATCTCAACTCATGATCCTTCACAAGAAATAAAAAATACGTATATTCATTAATCCTAATGGTCAATATTTAATTTCTTGTGGGTAATCTCAATTTAAGGCCAACGTTTTTCCTAGACAGCCAACTTTTGCGGCTTTGTTCTTCCATTGAAATTGAGAGGACCAAAAGTTTGTTCCTAATAAGAACCTGTGAAAGAATCATGATATTTAGCCTCCTATTTTGTCTTACTTTAGTTTATTGCGAAGGATGATATTTAGTTGTTTGGTGACAAAACATTCCTGGCCAAGTGTACCAACTGGTGGTTTTCGTTTATGAGCAGATTCAAGTGAAGAAGAAAGAGTTTTGGTGATCAAAAGCTCCAAAATGAATTCAACTTAATTGGATTTATTGGATGTGGCAGTTAGAGGGAAATAAATAATTGTTCTTTTTATAATAATTTTGAAAACTTTATTGAAGTGAACAAGGTGGTGTCATCACCATGGGGCCATGACAGTTGTAAAAGAAAGGGTCCATTATTTTTAAACACATTAAAAGGTCCAAATATTATACTAATATGATTAAAAATAAAAAGATATATAAAAAAGGAAAGGAAAAGAAAAGAAAAGGACTTTTTTTCTTTCTTTTTGTCCTATGATGTGGAGGAATAATGGCTCCATAAATTATGGAGTTAGCCACTCGTCAATCCATTCATGTAGCACTCGAAGGGAAAAGATAGAATTCAGACATCAAATCAATAAACCGAATATTTATTAAAAATAGAAAACCAAAAAAAAGGGAGAAAGGAGGAAGATGGATTGATGAGGATAAAGAAAAAGTGGTTTAAGGTTAACCTGCCCCACCACTGCCTCATCTTTTCTGCTCTTAGTAGAAAGCAAAAGAAGTTTTGAATTCTCTTTTGACTAAGATGGGGGTATGTCTGCATCAAAACCCCATTAATTATTAAGAAAGAGTGACTTTTGGTGGGAAAAAAAAAGAGTTAGGAGGGACACAATCTTTTTAAAGTTTTTAGTGGAGAATGGTGCAGAGATTATTTGGTACTCCCACCGCTTCACAATAAGTGACCAGTTTTTTTTTTATTTTGATTCAAAATAAGTGTCCAGTTATATAATAAAGAAAGAATTTAATTTGTTTTTACAAAATAACCCATATGTACATATCCCTAAATGGTTTTCTTACTCCTCACATTAAATGTTTAATTAAAAATAATTTAATCATAATAAATATTTTTATATAAAATTTAGTATTTTCTTAATGGGCATACTAAAAGCAAATTGATCACGAGAGAGCAAGAGAATTGTAGAAGTTTGGTTCAAACAAATAAAATGGCGCGTGAACATTCTCCTGATTGATTAGCAACTAACAGGAGTAATTGTTAGCAAACAGTTGCTTCTTTTATTTCTTCGGGAAACGATCAATCAATGAATCTGGATTAACTATGATTATGCCAAGGCTTTCTTTTTCAATATTGAAACCTTTACAATTAGTTCAGAGTCAATAATTTTGGTTATTCTTGGCACAACCAAAATCAACCGTCGTGATAATGCCTATTGTGAAATTAAGCAAGTCAACTACTCAACAATTTCAACATAATCAAAAGCTTTGAAAAATATGGAAACAATTAATATTTAACGAAAACCCTTTGAATACAGAAATAAATAAGCAAGTCATTACAATCTCTCCAAAACTCGGGGTGTTACCGAGTACATGAGCATCTACAACGGAAAATAGTTTAATACAATGTCTAAAGAGTAAAAACTGAAATACAAGTAAAGATAATGAAGGAGAGTCAAGGTCTGCGAACGCCATACAACTACCTCGATAGTCTCCCGATATCCTAACTCCACACTCAGCAGTCGTCCTGACCGGAAGCACTTGGGTCTGAACATGAGGTGCAGGGGGTTGCGTGAGTACGACAAACTCAACAAGTAACAAATCCAAACTTTGGATTGAAAATAGCGACGAATTCAACCGGTACAGTTCACTATAGAAATAACAATGCAGAAACTTAGGCATGCTTTCAAGTTCAACAGTTAAACTCAATACAGTAAGATAGATCGAATCTGAATGATATGAAGAATATAACTCCTCTACTTCCACATGCCAATGTATATGTTGTATGTGATGCACCATGCTAACAGCCTTATGTGCTCACACTCTCAAATGCTCAATCACTCAGCTCTATATATGACCAATCCGGCTCAGGGAAGATCTATCCCAGAATATATACATCAACTGACCATCGGTCACTCAGTACTAAGTAGGGACAATCCAGCATGTGGGGAAGATCCATCCCCATGTATATAAATGCTTCGGACAAGATCCATGTCCAGGGAAGTTCCATCCCTCAATATAACCAACCGCGCTCAATGGGGTGTGTGCAGACTCCGGAGGGGCTCTTTCATTCCAAGAGCTATCATAAATCAGTAATATCCGATGCGGGAAGCAGCTTGATCCCAAAAATGTCACTCATAATCAGGCCCTCGGCCTCATTCAGTCATCAATATCTCCAGTCTCGCTCTCACGGGGCTCATAATGTCATGAATCTAGCCCGGAATAATGATATGATGTATCAATAAATAACAATAGAGAATAAGATATGATATAAAATGAATAAATATGACTGAGTACGATATCAATGAAATCAGTAAGACAACAGCAAGAAACGACCACTATGGGTCCCAACAGTATCATATATCCCGCACATGATCTCTAGTATGATTAATAGCTTAATTACTTTATCACATGCTGAAAACACGGACATCAACAAGATAAGTCCACTATACAGCGCCATGAAATCGACCGGGTCACAATTCTCATGGTGCACGCCCGTCGCTTGGCATGTGCTTCACCTCAACACCAATCATATAACACATATTTCGAGGTTTCGAACCCTCAGAGCCAAGTTTAGAAGTGTTACTTATCTCAATCCAAGCACAACTCTACTCGAACACTCCTTTGCCTCGCGAATTGGCCTCCAAATGCCTCGAATCTAGCCATAAATAGTACGATACAATCAATACAGTCTAAGGGAATCAATTCCTCAAGAAAAACGCGAAGTTATTAATCAAAATCCGATATTGGTTCCAAGCTGGCCCCCGAGCCCATGTCTCAGAACCCAACAAAACTCACAAAACCCGAAAGCCCATCCAACCACGAATCCAACCATACAAATTTTTATCAAAATTCAACACCAAATTGTCACCTGAATCCCCCAAATTAACTCTCCAAATCCCTAGCCTCAAACCCTCAAATTACACCTCAAAAGAACACAAACTAGGTGGGAAGATCAATGGGGATACAAGATTATTGATAAAAAATGAGCACAAGGTACTTACCTCAAGAACCCCCTCGAAAACGCTCTCCAAAATCACCTTAGGCCGAGCTCAAAATTTTTGAAAATGAAGAAAATCGCGAACCCTTGTCTTTTTAATTCTTCCCAGCAAAACTGCTTCAGCGGTTCACTTAACCGCATCTACGACTTTTCATGCTTCTGCGGCACCCAGTTCGCTTTTGCGGACACGCTCCTACGAAGGGTCGTCCGCTTCTGCGAAGCTGCCTCACCAAGCGCCCATGTGCTTCTGCAATCCAATACCCGCATAATGCGGACACTCAGGTCAAGAAAGGGCCTCGCACCTGCGACCTCTTCCAACTTCATTCTTGACCGCTTCTGCGGTCCCTTTCTCACTTCTGCGAGCTCGCGTCTGCGGTTCCCACTCCGCAGGTGCGATTACACCCGCACTAGCAAATATTTTAGCAACTCTTCAACTTCAAACCTCATTCCGAAAATCATCCGAAATCAACCCGATGCCTCCGTATCCTCAACCAAACATACCAACAAATGATAGCATCCTAGGAAGCTCAAATATATTCAAGGACAAGAATGAAGCTTTGGAATCTCAAAGAGGGCCTTTAACAAGATGTCAAGCTAAAGTGTTGCCAAACAAGGTCATTAGACATCAAGTGCAAGTAAAGACGTTGTTAATTGGGATGACAGAGCCGAAGGAAAAAGGATATGAATTGGGTATATATTACTATTGTTTTATGGCCCAAGTTTATGTCCAAGAAGAGGAGGATTGGATCCCAAGATACATGCTTTGAAGAAGGTCCTAGTCAGTCAACTTTTGAACCAATTTGGCACCTAAAATGTGTCCAAACTTGAAGCCCATGAAGTCCTACATAAAGCCCCATTTTCATAGCATAAAAAGGACTTACTTGATGTCCAAGAAGGATACAATAGCCGTTCAAGATGTTGAATGCAAGTTTGTGCCAAGTTGCTTGCCAATTTCCTTCAAAATTTCCAAGATTTTCAAGATTCTTTCCAAGATTGGTTTGGGACTTATTTCCATATATTATGGGACTATATTTATTGCTTTCCTAGTTAGTTAAGGTTATGTTTTCCTTTTCCTAAGATTGTTGGAAGTACTTTCCAAGAATGACTTGGGTTTTGCTTCCTAGTATTTTCCTTTTCCTAAGGTAGTTGGACTTGTTGTCCAATTAGTTTTGGACTTTATTTCCTTGTTTTTTAGGTACAATTTCGTGACCCTCTCTATATAAAGGGTGTCTTCTTTGTTTTTAGACTTAGATTATTATAGACAATATCAATAAAAATTGTGAGATTTTTCTTGCACTCATGCGTGTGGCTACTCTTGGATTTATTCTTCAACCTTCAAGACTCAACTTAAGGTGGTAAGATTAAATTCTTTCAAAATCTTAGATCACTTCTAGGTATTCAAGAAAGGTGATAAGTTTAGGCTTATTGTTGTTCTTGTTATTCTAAAGGGTCGGGTTTCACAATCTATTTCTTGTTTTTAAGTCTCTACCAAAGGCGATTAGTTCTTTGTTAGCTAATTGTTGTTGTTAGGATTCAACTCCAAGAATAGACTTCTTGATTTCAAGAAACTCTTTCTTGAATTCAATCTATCTTTAATTTTTCGTCTTTTTTGTTTCTTTATTTTTCTTTTAGCTTCGGCATGTTTCTTGAATTTCTTTAGTAGTTCTCGGACCCCTATCGTGTTGTTATCAAGTGGTATCAGAGCATAGGCTAATCAAGATTTCAATCTTGATAATCTTGGGAGGTTATTGAGCAAAAAAAATAAAAAATAAAAATCAGCCCAAAAAAAAAGTCTTAGCACATTACTATTTTAGAATTCAAGTATTATTTGGTTTCCAAGTCGAGAAAGGAAACAAGAAGAGGGGATCTTTGTTCTTGAATATTAAGGAAACTTCTTTTCTTATTCTTGTGGGTTTGGAGTTTCCTAGATTTCTTTCCTTTTTTTTTTTCCTACTAACCAATTTCTACTCTTCCTAGGTTTGGTCATTCCTTTTCTTTCTTTTTCTAAACTTCATATTCTTATCACTAAGGGTTGTGACTAGTAAGGTTTATTAATCTAAAGAGTAACGACCAAGAGTTGCAGTGAGTGAGAATAGGCAAAAGAGGTGAGAACATCAGAGGGAAACAACCAAATTGAGAGATATACATATATTGCTTTGTTCAAGATGTCTCGTACAGGTAGTGATGATGAATAAAGGGTTCTTCAAGAAGCCGAAATCAAAGGAAGGAATGATTTCACCTTGCAAGCTATGCACCAACAATTTGAAAGGTGGAATTTGCAATTCCAAGAGATGAGGGACACCATTGCTGAGCAAAATATTACAATAGGTGAACTGCGTGGGGGAAATAACGCTAGACCCCAACCTAGGAGAAATGTACCACCGCTCCCATTGTAAATCAAGAAAACCCTATCGTATTGTTATCAACAAGTCTTAAAATATCATACGAACTTAGTCAAGCCTTCAAGTCACCTCACACAATACCAAAAACACGAACCGCGGGGTTCAAGCCTAATGAACTTTGAAATTCTAAATTTCTACAAACGACACCGAACCCTAGCAAATCACGTCCGATTGACCTCAAATTTGTACGCAAGTTAGAAATGACACCACTGACCTACTCCAACTTTCGAAAATCCCAATCTGACCCCGATATCAAAAAGTCCACTCCCGGTCAAACATTCCAAAAATTCAACTTTCGTCATTTCAAGCCTAATTCAACTACAAACCTCGGAATCACAATCCAGACACACTCCTAACTCCAAAATTACCCAACGAAGCTAACAGAACAATCAAAACTCCATTACGGAGTCGTTTACACATAAGTCAACATCTGGTCAATTTTTCCAACTTAAGTTTTCAATTATGAGACTAAGTGCCCCAACTCATCCCAAAATCCTTCCAGACCCAAATCAACTAACCCGGTAAGTCATATAACAACTGTAAAGAACAAAAGGATAAGAAAATAGGGGAACAGGACTGCAACTCTCAAAACGACTGATCGGATCGTTACAATTCCCAAAACGATTAGTATCTCCAAATCTTTTGTGAAAAGAGAGTCTCCCAGAAAATAGATCAAGAATATGAGGCACATATATAAGTTATAATTATCCTTCAAGATTTTATAAGTTATGATATTTAAATTTATATGACTACACCTTCTATGAAGTTTGTACATATACATGCTCTATATTGGTAGAAAATAAATTCACCATGTGTACCAGTGTTATATTGACAGGTGGCATAGGAGTCGAAGTAGTAAAGAAGAATGATGTATAGAAATGATATGAGTAACACCCACGGGATAATCTAAAAGATTACTGTTCCTGTTAGCTGGAAAAGAAGAAATAGGTACGAAGCTGATAATTAAGGACATTGGAAGCCACAAGATAAAAAGATCATTAATAGCCATGGATATAGAAAAAAATCATTAGAATCAGTGATTATGCGCGATTGGCAATTATCACTTTAACCGTTATAAATCACCCACGTAATGAGTAATTAATGTAATAAATAACTAAACAGACCGAAATTAAATAGAGCAAGCGGTTGTGAATTGTACCGTTATATAAATCCCTTTTCCATATCTTGTATCCCCATCGAGAAAACTACAAGGAAATACTATCAATTGTCAATATTCTTGTTATTCTTTGCCACTAGAAGATCTTGTTCTTTCTAATTGAAAAAAATAGCAATCATCAATAAGATTTATATTTTCTTATTCTCTCACTCTTAATTTCAATTATTATTATTCTTTTTATATTAGGAAAAATAAAGTAAAATTGGTTATTAGAAACTCAAATTATTCTTTTATTTTCTCTGACCATAAAAACTATTTTTCTGGTTATACAAACTGGTTCCGTTACGAAAAATTTACTGATCTTTTCACTTTTCATTTACATACTTTGTCTTTAGCAATAAATTATGTCTGAAACTAGGGTTGTGCATTATTGGGACAAACCGAAAATCTGAACCGATATGTGTTATTCAGATTGGTTCAAATCGTATTTCAACTCTTTGGATCAGATTTCAGATTAAGGATTAAATTATTTTGGATATCGGATCGGATACGTTTTGGCTATATTTAAATTTGAACCGATCTGTAATCCAAAATATAGGGTCTAATATATAAAAGTGAGGATGCCATCAAATAAATCTAGTGTTTCATTTGTCTTATTTCTCTCATATTCTTTCATGAAGAGCACATATCAGTAGAAATGAAGGCTCTCAATATGGTCTAATGCTAGTTGAGTAGCTTGAAACAATACGTGATGTTGATTGTCTTGTGCAAAATAATAGGAGAAGTTATATAGACCGTAGGAGCATAAAAGTATATTTCATTATTTCGCAGCAATTAGTAAGTAATTTGGACAGGTCTTGTTTCTCCGAGTTTTTTTGGTGAGAAACACAAGTGTGGTTAATCATGTCCTTATATCTTTTTTCTAGCTAGGTGTTTGATGGTTGAAATAGGAGTGTTTTTGACTGTTTCTCAATCCAAGTGTGTTTTGATATTGCATAGTATCCTTATCATGAAAGATTTGAGCAATTATATGGAATGTTGTGTATGACTCGTTAGTTATAGCTAGATATACTTAAAGTCTTTTATTTAGAATCTTAATATATAAGGCTTACAGTCCTAACAGTAATCCGATCCAAATACCAAAATCCAATCCAAATCGAATTTAATTTGATTCGGATTCGGATTATAATTTACTAAATCTGAAATTCGAAATTATAATCCAAAATATGCCAAATTCGATCCAATCTGATCCATGAACAGGCCTATCTGGAACTAATCAGATTACTCAGCATGGGGATGGACTAGGAGGATATCCTCTATGCAATTCACCCACACATTTTCCACTGCGTTCACGAGAAAACTCACAAGACAAATACGCTAATCATAAAGTTGGGTAACAAATGGGGAACAATCAAGTTTGGAAGATGACTCGATATAATTTATTGCATAATAGATAGGTGAAGCTTTATATGCTTTCACAGGTGAATTTCCAAGTGTTGTCAGGCTCAACCACATGTTAATACAAGTGTGGAAAAAAAATCTACTTTAGGGCTTGAAAACTCTAGAAGAGGAGAATTTCCAAAGAATTCTAGATCCGGAGGTTTAGGTACATCAAATAATTCTAATTTACAAAATTTAGTTCTAACCTTGCAGATACAGCTCAAGGAACAAAATGAGCGGATAGAGCAGATACAGGGAGTGCCCCCTATAATAAAAGGAGTGGATATGGACAAGTATTTACAACAGCCATGGAAACAAAGTGAAACACCATTACTGATTCCAAAAAGGTTTAAGATGCCCAATATTCCTAAGTACGATAGGACTTCTGACCCACAAGATCATGTGACTCTAGTTACTACAGGAGTCAAAGACACTGACATGACCAAGCAGAAAATCATATTGGTGTTGGTGAAAAAAATTGGTGAAATCCTTACAAAGGGTGCACTAATATGATATTCTCTTTTACCTGAAAATTCAATTAACGCTTTTGGTGAGCTTGCAGATTCATTCATTAGCACATTCGGGAGCTCAAAAAGTAAAAAAAAAGAATATAAGATATCTTCAAGGTAAAAAAAAGAAGTACAAAATTGCTTAGAGATTCGTGGATCGCTTCCAGCGAGAAAGGATGTTATTACCTCGCGTATATGATAATTGGGAAGTAATGGCATTTGTGAGCAACCTGAATGAGAGAAACACAAAAGCCATGAAAGGTTGAAGGAGAGTCTAGAAGTTCCCAGTAACTACTTGGAATGATGTTTATAACAGGTACAACATAAAACTTCGAATAGAAGAAGATACGGTATCCAAAGCAAAAGTAGAGGATAGGTTCGGATCTAGACGATCAGAACCGTAACGAGACCAGAAAAAATAGGTACGAACCTTACACGGTGTCACGCCCCAAAAATCGAGGGACACGACCGGCGCTCAACCGGGTGGACCCCAGTCGAGCGGACCTGAAACTGCCTTCCCTAACCCACGCATCACCCCGTGATAACACTATCCATTATACATGTGAAATAGTAATTAAGACTTAACATAAACTTATGATTTAAAATCATTTCCACATTTTTATCATTTCCAACATGTAGTACCAAGTGCTTACAAAATACATACAAAATATACTCACGTGGAACACGATTCCGAACCGTACAATAACTACCCAAAATACATATGTACATTACCCACGTTTCAGTCTACGGAGCCTTTATGAGTAAAATGAGTTTAACAGTACTTGCCGGCGACAAGGCCCCGACTATACCTTACAATACAAAATAGACCCAAAGAAGGTGGTATAGACCACATATGGCCCCGAGAGGAAGTGAGGTTCACCAATTCAGCTGATGGAGTGGAGAGGAGGCACTACTGACGGTGGATTGAGTTACCTGTTGTAGGACCACCTACATTCATATAAGAAAATGTAGTGCCCTCGGCAAAAGGGACGTTAATACTGTGGAATAGTACTAGTATGTATGAACAAAATTTATCCCAAGTACAATCAAACAATACACAGATAAGAGACAATAATAGAACCGACAATCATTGCGCAGGGAAAGAAACAACCAAAATCAACAAGTTTCATAATTCCCCCTTTTTCCTTTCCAACACCGCCATAATCAAGAATTTCATCGATTTTCATTTCAATAGTGATAATGATCACATTCCACCCTTATTACCTCGGCCACCCTTATTACCTCAGCCACCCTTATTACCTCAGCCACCCTTATAACCACAACCCACACCTTATTACTTCGTGTTGCGGCACGCAACCCTATCCCACCTGACAAATCATATTTCCTAACAACAATCCCAAACAATTACATCACAAGAATCCTCCTTTCAAGGAGCACAAGTTCACATCAACAATTTGTATATTTGGGCTCAAGGCACAATGATTCCCATTAAGCAGTAATATATTCCCACATTTGGGCACATTAACATCATTTCACAATCTCATATAACACAATAGTGTGGCAATCACTAAGACAATCAATTCACATATTTTCATACGAGGTACACGTAACGTATGCTCATCACAACAAGGGAATTCTACAAGGGTTAAAGTTAGTCATACATACCTCGAGTCGAATTCCCCTTTTAATTTCTATCACAATTCACCGGACCGTCCAGCACCGTCTATCTATTCCACAACGTGACATATTTCACTTAGAATTAGGAACTTCAATTGAGCATTTTATCAAACACTATGTGACCCCCCTTAGGTTACTAACCCCCTTTTTATGCATAATTACCCAAGTTCGTTTCCTTCATTACTAGGTTACGGAGTTACATTCACATGCATGCCCTCTCATCTTTCATTTTTCAAAACCAACCCTTGTGTGTTTTATTCCTATCCAAAATCTGAGAAATTGGGTAAGTAGAGTGAAGGCTTACCTCTAGAGCTAAGAAGATGAATAATTACTCGATAATATCCGGGCTTGAGTGGTTTTGGAAATCAAATTGGATGATGTTGAAACCTTCTCTCTCAAGAACTCTCCTTTCCTTCTCTCTATTTTGTTTAGAAATCAGTTAAAATGAAGGGGGAGGGATGTTTTAATGAATTGGGGGTCGGGTTTAAAAAATTAGAAAAATAGGAGCCCGATACCGGAAATGCGGTCAGGAATGCGATCACATTCCTGACATGTGGTCCGCAGAGACGATCGCAGAATGGCCCTCCAGGTGGGCCAAAATTGAAAACAATCTTCCCAGGTATGCGACCACTATGCGGTCCGCATACACGTTATGCGATCGCATAACCTCCCTCACAAAAATCAAAGGGCAAGAATGCCACAACTATGCGGTCCGCATACACGTTATGCGATCGCATAACCTCCCTCACAAAAATCAAAGGGCAAGAATGCCACAACTATGCGGTCCGCAGAACCGAAATGCGATCGCATAATGGATCGCATAGTTGTCCTCAAATTAGGCAGTAATTTTTCCCATGTATGCGACCACTATGCGGTCCGCATACACATTATGCGATCGCATAATGGATCGCATAGTTGTCCTCAAATTAGGCAGTAATTTTTCCCATGTATGCGACCACTATGCGGTCCGCATACACATTATGCGATCGCATAGTGCGTCGCATAACACCCAATTTTGAAAAATTTATTCTTTCAAATTCTGGGTTACTTTTACACAAATAAGGTCCGTTTTAAGAGTTTCTACAGTTATAACCACTTGGGGACTTGTTCGTGTGTTATTTTAAACAAGAAATTTTACGGGTCTTTACACATGGGACCAACAGGGGGAGATCTTGTGCCAAAATCGGAACATGCATGGTTTGATCAAAGATCATGGCAGAAGAAAGTAGGTTCATCTTTTCGATTTGGAAAAGAATGAGATATGACCAGGAACAACGATGAAAATTCTTGATAAAAAATAGGTGATTGCAACTTTGACAATAAGTACTTCTGAGTTAGTAGCAGTGTTAAGAAGCATGACCGATAAGGTACTGTGTCCCAAGGAAATGAGATCAGGTCCTAGTAAAAGAAGCCATGAATTTTGATATGAATTTCATAATGATTACGGACACAAAATGGCGGATTGCAGGCTCTTATAAGCGGAGGTTAATTATTTATTAAAAAATGGGTATCTCAATGATCTATTTAGTGAGAAAGATAAGCAATCTTATATGAAGAACAAGGAAGAGCAACTGAAGCCCCCATTACCAAACATGATAGTGAATGTAATAACCTGAGGTGAGGAGGTTAATGGAGTAGCATATAATAGCAAAAAGAACAGCTAAAAATATCACTGACTCAGAGGAAGTGAATTCGGCAAGTCTTAGAGAGAGAGAGAGCATTACATTTGACGATGAGGATGCATATGGCTTATTCATCTCTCACAAGGATACTGATATTTTAGACGTCAATACCACACAAGAATATAGGTTAATTGTGTGGTACCCAATTTTTCAAGTGCTGTCTCACAAGTAGAACTTGGTTCTTCTTTGTGTTCCAACTTCTACTGGTGCGGAATAATAAAAGCAGTAAAGTAAAAACATAGAGATTTTTACGTGGAAAACACCTGGCTCAAAAGGTGAAAAAACCACGACCTACTCCTCAGTAGGATTTGCTCAAACTCTTCACTAAAAACTCTGAGCCAAACAGACTTACAAAATAAACTCTTTTGTAATCATAGAACTAACTCTAATCCCTTTGTATCAACTAGCCTCTAACTAATTTCTACAAGCTTCAAGTTACGTCTAACTTGAACAATGTGTACCTATTACAATTGCTTTTAAGAAAGCTGAAAAGATACATGTTAAAACTCCTACTACAATCAACTAGACTCAATACACAAACGATGGAACTGGTTCTTCTAGCTGATCTGTAGCCTTTGTATCGCATAACAATTCTTCTTGCAAAATACTCTGGGACTTTTGCTTTCAGATCTTGATTCACTTCAGTCTTTGTGCGTAGAGAATTCCAGCAGAAATACTTCGAATATTTATAGATTCAGCTGTTGAGTTTGTCGTTCAGTTCTAGTCCAACGCTTCCTGGATGAAAGAGTTCGTATCAAACTCAACTTCCTTCGTTTGTTACTTTCCTTGCTGAATTCAACTTCTCTCCTCTCATCAGTTTGCAACCTTTTCGCATTAGGAGACAATATCTTGGTTCATTGATACTTCACAATCACAAATATCTCCTATGCATATACGGTTCATGTGCCAGCTATTCAGTTCAAGAATGTGTGCTCTGATGGACCTGGTTCAACTGGTCAGACATTTGTCAATCTTCAAAACTATGCAGTGACTTGGGTCAACAAATTCCCCCTTTTTGATGATGACAAACTCTGTGCTTAATCATGTATATACTTCAAACACTTTGTACGATTTTAAGCATTAATCATAGAGAAACCAGGTTCATTAGGTTATAAATATTACTTTGAAATTTTTTTGAAAAATTTCAGCACATATCTTCCCCTTTTTGGCATCATCGAAAAGTTGCAAAATGATACACTTACTGTGAACACCCAATTTTTGCGCCGCATGAAAATTACTCCTAAAATAATTAAAAAATAACTTTTAATGAATTTTAGGAACCTTTCTTTATTTAGTTGCATTTCATGCATGTTTAATATTTTAAAATCATAGAAAAATCATAAAAATTGTCACATTTTTTCATCTCATGTAATCTTAGGTTTAATTTGCATTTTTAGAAATTAATTACTCTTTAATTGATAGATTAATATATAAAAGTCACAAAAGAATATACATTAGCTTAATCAATTAGCTTATTTAATTAGTTAAAATGTTAATTAGGTCGTTTTGATAAAATGAATTTAATTAGTAGTAAGACGACTATTTTTGAAAAAATAAAATTGGCCCTTGTTTTAAATTGGACTAATTTCAAGGCCCAAAATCTCAGGCCCAACAAAATTACCCACACTACAACCCTAATCCCCTCCCCTATATAATTAAGACCTTCCCTGGACATAAAAAGGGGGGTGCATCTCCTTCTTCTTTTTCAAGAAAAACGCAACAGCTATCGCTTTTGTCTTCTTCCTCAAAAACCAGCCTCAACCACCTGTAAACTAACAGAAAACACAAATTAAACGGCCGGCTCTCACCACTGTTAGAACACAGCCGAAGTTTGAGTTCTAAAAGTCCGTTCGAGTTAGAATTTTTTCGGTTTGAGGTCCTGGTCGCATTTGGCTCCGGATTCATTGTTCGCTCAATCTTGCCCTACTCTGTTGCTGTAACTATTGCAACTTCTATATAAAATAGCAATTTCAGGTTCATCTCTCTTTCCCCTTCCTAAATTCTTAGTTTGACTCTCTATGTTGATAAGTGTGTTACTGGCCCTTTGTATGTTCGTTTGTTTTAATTTGGAGTTCTGATTATGATTGCTAAAATGATTTTAAAATTTCATATGGTTTATTCTCGTAAGATTAAGATCTATTCTGCTTTATACTTCATGGCTGCCTACGTGATCTTCAATTCTTTTTCGACAGTATATTACCTTCCTTCTTAGGGATTTTTCCACAAAAGTTGCAGTGCTCAAGTATAGTTCCTTTAATTTTCCCACATTCGGAATTGTCACTTGTTTGAATCATTTGGTTGAAGTTTTTTTTATTTGTTCCATTTAGAGCTTTAGATCCGAGTTCATTTTCAGATTCGTAGGTCTCGTCTCTGTCTAGTTGAAGTTCTGATTTTCTAGATCTTTGAGTTATATCTTTGTGACTTTTGTTTTGCAATAATCTTTGGAGTGTTCATCATGAAGCTGAGAATGGAAAATCTGCCAACTGGTAATATTCGAAACATATTTAGAATACTAACCAAGTCTGCCTCTCTCTTATGCACGTTATTACTTTTAATAGATTTTTTTTTTAAGTTTAGATGTTCAATATCTTTTTCTTTTAGTGATTTGCTTCAGAAGCTTTAAGTTTCTGTTATATGTCTAGTTTTAAGTTATGTCAATAGATTTCTTTTTCATATTTAATACACTCAGATGCATCTCCAATAATAAATGCCATAATATATGTTTTTGCAATAATCTCAAATAGTTTCAGAGTAAATAATTCATGAATCTCGTAGCTTGTTTTAGGAGCTAATAATAAATTATCGTGATTATGGGGTACGGTCCCGGTGGCATAGTCATGATACGTAACTCCAATATTCGAGTGCACGCTTGCGTGACTCGACCATCAAACAATTAAATTAAACAAATTATCGTGAATATATGTACGTTTTCCGTGCATGGTCACGATACGTAAGTCCCATTTGGGTGTGCATTTCATGTGACCCGACTCTTACTTCAAACAATAATAAAATCATACGTAGCAATCGTGGGTACATTTCATGTGACGCGGTTGCGATGTGTCCCAAAACAACATGTGCACGCCATCATGACTTGTCATAAGATAAATCCATAAATATCCGAATTGATTCATACACATATCTCGTAAAGCTGAAAATACCTCTTTTTTTGGGTAAAATTTCAAATTTAGAGAATCATTGAAGATCACCTAAAAAATAGGCATTTTTTAAACCGTCATGACCATAGTCTTGACTATATAATCTACACTCGGGTGTGGCAACTCATGTCCCCGACTCTAACTCAAAATAATAATAAAATCAACATGTTGTAAATTGCGGGTGCATTTCATGTGGCGCGTTTACAATGTGTCCAAAAACGGCAAGTGCACGCCATCGTGACTTGTTTCAAAATAACCCATAAATATTAAAAGCGACTAAATAGTAAAAAGGCTAAAATGCACAATAAGTTTAAAATATGTAAAAAAAATCAGGTAATTTAGGCCAAATATTAATAGTTAAGCGACCGTGCTAGAACCACGGAATTCGGGAGTGCCTAACACCTTCTCCCGGGTCAACAGAATTTCTTACCCGGATTTCTGGTTCGCAGACCTTAAAATAGAGTCAAATTTCCTCGATTTGGGATTTAAAATAAACCGGTGACTTGGGACACCATAAATTATCTCAAGTGGCGACTCTGAATAAATAAAAAAAAATAATCCCAAAACCGAATAATGTCACTTAAAGTGGAAAAACTCCCTTATTACCCTTTACCTTACCGGGGTAGTGAAAAAGGAGGTGTGACACTTACCAGAATTATTAATTATTGCTCATGGACATATGAGGCAACTGCATGTGCAAAGCATGATTAATCAACACAAGAAACCAATAAATGTTAGCTAAATAAGAAATTGAGACAAGTCAATAACTAAACGACATATTCATTGATTAGGAACGGACATCAAACATCAGAAAATTAAAAACAAAAACAACCAAAAACCATGAGCAAATCAGAGTAAAAAGACAACAAAAACAAGTCCCGAACTAGGCACTGAAGGGTTATTGGGTAGCTTTGGATAGCCTAGGATGGGAAGGTGCAGAGGAGGTTGTGATCTTGGATTGTAGAAGAGAAAGCATCTGCTGAAGAACACCCTCGTTCTTTTCCTTCTCTTTTGCTAATTCAGCCCTGAGAGCATCCCGCTCAGCTTCAACCTCAATCACACGAGATTTCAAACGAAGGATCTCCATATCCTTGATCTCGCTTTCCTGCACCAGAGTTCTTACTTTGCTGTTGACTGGCTGCTTCCTAGATGAACCAGGGTCATCTGCAGGAACATTGACAATGTAATCACATGTCATCAAATTCTCCTTCCCAAAATAATCCTTGGCAGTCGCCATTTCAGCCTTCTTCGCATGAACCCCAAAATGTGCAAGCACAACTGTCAGAATGAATCCATATAGGATTGCATGTGTTTTAGTTCCATTCACAACTCTATCCAAGAGTTGGATGATGAAAGTTGGCCAATTGATTTGCTTTCCCCTATACAGACACTCCATCAGAGTCAGATCCATATAGTTGGCTATGTGCCTTCTTTCTTGTCTGGGCAGCAGGAATTTGATGACAAACTCGAAGAACAACTTGTGCTCTGGCTTCCTTTCACTTTTGTAGACCGGCCTGGGTTCAATCTCCCTCTCATTGTCACTGAAGAATCTGGTGATGTTGATTGCTGAGGCCATCCCATCTAGACAAGGCCATCTCTGCCTTGTGTAGTCCTCATAGCCCTCAGCTGGTATGTTTAGAATTTCACCAAGCTCTTTAGCATCAAAGAAAACTTGAACTCCTTTGACCATAGAGGTGACCCTACTGTCTTTGTCAATGGCATTTCCGATGAATTCCACCAATTCAGCCCTTGCCAGCCTGCCTTCCATGCGAAAGACCATGTCCTTCCATCCTTGCACGTCCAGAGTGTCTTGTAGATATCTCATTCCAAGCTCCTCTAGATCTTTGAACAACTTACCCTTCAAGATTGTTCGCTTGCCAAACATTATGATTCTGTCAGTCTCCACATCATCTTCCTTCTCCTCTTCTCTACTCCAGTCTGCATCATCCTCTTTCTCCACAACCTTCATCTTCTTTGCCTTGGACTTCTGAGTCCTCCTTTTCTTGGGGTTATAGGACTCCCCCAGTTTCTTTAGCCTTTCAGCCAATGTCTCGTCCCCAGATGAACCAGGTTCATCTACTCCTTTCCTTAAGCTTGCTAGACCTGCTACGGCCTCCTCAACTACACTTCCCCCTAACTCTGAGACTTCATCTCCAACATTCTCAAGAATGGGACCACAAATAGCCAGTGTGGTGTCATCCTCCCCAGATCCCCTTACAACTCCATCTCCACTCTCTCTCTCAAGAATTTTTCTTTTTCCCAATTCTCTTTGCCTACTCGGCACTTCAACATCTACCACCGACCCAACCAGAACAAACCTGTTCTCAGCATTAACAGATTCAGAGATAACATCAAGATTACCTTGTTCAGAATTTGATGAACCAGGTGCCTCCTCCTCGTTGGCTGATTTAAACGATTCACTTGATGATCCTGACTTAGAACCTTTGTCAGCTTCAATAAGTTCCTCCAAGAATATTGCCCTAGACCTAGAAGCAACAAGTTTCCTAGCAAGAACTTTGACACGACGATTCTTGGGGGCATGTGGGTTCAGGAAGGGGTGTGTTTTCAGGGGTTGACGAATTTTCTGGTGATTGAGAACTGTATACAGATGGAGAGTTAGATTCAGATTCAGAATTTTCTCCATTGTACGCCCACATGCTCGTCATCTAGCATGTGCGTCATCTCATTTATCAAAACAATATAAAATACCGGGGTTTCATACCCTAAGGTCTAGAGTTACAATCGTTGTTTACCTCAAAACAACCCAAAAACTACTACGCGATGCTCTTACCCCTCGGCTACCAAATTGTCCGAGTCTATCAAAATTAGATCAATAACATCAGATTATGCTAAGGAGATGAACCCCAATCGAAAACTATCAAAATTAGGCACAATTTCCGAAATTGGCCAAACCCGGCCCCTGGGTCCACGTCTCGAAATTTGATAAAATTCACAAAACTAGAATCCTCATTCCCTCACGAGTCTACCCATATCAAATTTACCAAAATCTGACCTCAAATACCCATTCAAATCATCAAAGGAAATTCCCAAATTTTTTCCGCCCATTTTTCTCCAATTTCCACTTGATTCCTCAAATTACATGATAAAAATCAAGACTAATTCATGAAATTAAACCAAAAGTGATTGAAGAACACTTACCACAAGAATTCCACTGAAAATCTCTTCCAAATCCTCCTTCTCCCGAGATCTCTAATGGTATTTTGAGTTATGGCCTAAAACCCTCGTTTTTGAACTTAAACTTTCTGCCCAGGGATTTCTTCATCGCGATCGTAGCACCTGCCATGCGATTGTGAAGCACATTATAAGACTGAACCTCAATTAACCCTACGCGATCGCGGAAGTCTCAATGCGATCGCGACTCAGCAGAACTCGAACCCACGCGATCGCAAGTCACTCTTTGCGATCGCGAAGAATAACGGTCCAAACCCCCCTCACGCGCCTTCAACTCTACGCGATCGCGGACAACACCACGCGATCGCAATGCGCAACAACCTCACCTTCCGCGATCGCGATTACCTCCACGCGATCGCGTATAACAAAATTCTTGTCCTTCCCAACTAGGCCTACGCGATCGCAAACCTCCTCCAGCGATCACGTAGAAGGAAACCAGAAACTCACACCAGCAAAATCTGCCAAGTTCTTAAGCCAAAAGTTGGTTCGTTAGCCACCCGAAACACACCCGAGGCCCTCGGGACCTCAACCAAACATACCGACACACCCCATAACACCATTTAAACTTAGTCGAGCCTTCAAAACACCAAAAAAAAAATGCAAAAACACCAAAATCACATCAAATTCAAGCCTATGAACTTTGAAATTTCTAAATACCACCAAAGATGCCGACACCATCCAAAACACCTCTGATTGACCTGAACTTTTACACACATATCCAAAATGACATTACGAACCTGCTCCAACTCCCAAAATTCCATTCTGACCCCGATAGCCTATTTTCCACTGCCAACCGGAAATCGTGAAAAACTAACTTTCGCCAATTCAAGTCTAATTCTATACCGGACATCAAAACTTCATTCCGAACACACTCCTAAGTCCCAAATCACCTAACGAAGCTATCCGAGCCATAAAATCCGCATTGTTTACGAAGAAGTCAACTTCTAGTTGACTTTTCTAACTATAGGGCTACTTTAAGAGACTAAGTGTCTCAATCCCCACTACAACTAATCCAAACCCGAACCACCCGACTCCAACACATCATAAATAACTAAACAATGCAAAAAGGCATAAACATGAATAACTGTGCAAATTCTACGAAATGACCGGCCGGGTCGTTACAGGTTTCATACTGTTTTCTGGAATATTTGATCTCGTGAAATGTAATTAGTCGTGCATGCTTTAGATTGTTTGAAATTAGTTGATTCTTGATTTATTTTGCTTAGGTTCGAATATTGTCCTTTGCATCATTCTTTTATTATTATTTATAGTCATTTAACGTCTGATTCTGATAATCTTAACATATATGTATTCTCTTTAGTTCGTTTCTTGTCAACTCTATTTTGTGATTTTTAGGTTAATGAATTTAGGTTCATGTACCCCCTGATTCTCATTCTTCTTTCCATTAGATGCTAATATAAGTTTAATAGTTGATCTTTTCTTCATGTGCATTGATTTTAGTTTGGTTTAAGAATTCAGATTTTTCCTAAAATAGTTTATTAGGATTAATTAACTAGCCTCCCCTTTAGTCTAATCCTACATGTATTAGATATGATGAACTAATAAATAGTCATGAATTCAAATGCCTCTAACTAAGTTACTGATTCTCAGTTTAGTTATAGTTTAAATTTGGCCTTTGTAATTCATTGAATTTGACCTAGGTTAAACAACCTATTAGTCACTTATATGTGATAATGAATCAGTAATCACACACATTTAGGGGTTTGTTCTGATTTGTTAATAATCTTTAAAAGTGAAATATTGATAATTCGCTAACTTAGGCTAATGTTTTCTAAAATAGACAACTGACTCCTAACTTAGATAACTAATTAAGTATAATTGCTTAATAGTAAAATCATTTGGATTAGTTAGTTTAAGTCCTGAAATAAACTCATTTAGGTCCAAATAATTATCTTGTTTAGGTCTATTCAATATCACTTTTGAAGAGGTAAGCTTCCAACTTCTTCATTAGTGTTAATCACTTAATTAGGATAAAATTAGGCAACCTAATAAATGACTTAACCCTTAACACTAAAGGGGTAATATTAGGGGGTATTTTAGAATATTTTAGGCATTCTAAGTGAAGAATCTTAGCTGTAACAACTCAAGAAGCTTCTATATAATAAGGATAAATATCAAAACAAAATAAGAAAATCATTAAATCAGATATTTTAGATAAAAATAGTGATTTTGAGGGGGTAAAAAGGGGTTGTAAGTAGGGGAACCTTCTAGAAATGGTACAACTGTCCTAGCTGTTACAAAGATGCTGAAAATAGGATAAGGACAACTGTATTTGTACTATTTAAAATTTTAAAAACATAAGGAATATTCCTATTTTATGCCTTCCATAGGCTGCCTATATACAGGCTAGGCTATATTCTAAATGGAGAACAGATTTTTTCACAAGAAAAAACAAGGAGAATTACACAAATTTTACACACAGAAATACACACACAATCCTAGAGAAATTCACTCTGAAATTTACACACACACGCACACATTAGAAAGGCTGTTTAGAAAATATCACATTACTCTGAACACAGAAATATTGAAAATATGTGTATGAGTACAAAATCACTCCAAAATTGGTTCTTCTCCTAGCTGTAGTTCCTTCTGAAAATCGATTTGATAGTTGTGGCTTTTCTTTACTTCAAAGCTGGTTTTGCTGGGGTAAAAAACTGGTTAGTTCAAGTTGATATTGCTGGGTTTCTTGCTGTTTGTTGTTGCTGGTCCATTGTGTTGTGTTGAGCTCACAAAAGTTCTGATTTTCATGAGCTTTATATGGTCAGATTTTTTTTGTTGTGTTTCACTCTTAAGGTATGTAACATCTTTTGTTCTTAAATAAGAATTTCTTTGGTTGAAAAATCTATATTTGATTTGTGCTAAAATCTGTTATGGTTGTTTGGTTTTTTCTTGTTGATTGTTAAAGTCATGAACATGTGACTTTGTGCTAACTAGTGTTCATAAACAACGTCCTTTGTTCATTTTTCATAAGTCTGAACCTCTTTTACAATATGTGTTCAGTTTCCTTTCACAATTCTGCCTGTCTACTAAGTCTGCCCATGTATACTCATGAAATTGTAATTGAGCTCCATGTTTAAATAGCATTCAAGGAGTTGAATCTGACCCCAATTGGTCAGATTCACTCCACAATAATGCATAGTTTTCTTTCATGTTTTGTTGTTAGAAAATCTATATGAAATGCAGGTGTTTGTTCTGTTACTAAAATCACAAGCCATTCTGGTCAAGATGAAGTAGTAGTAGCTTAGAGCTGTAATTTCACTTAAAGACTTATTCCTTTTATGTATTGAAATTAAACAACATTGTAAGGAGTGTTTATGTTTGTATACCTCTTTTCGTTTTATTATTGTAATTTATGGACTGGACTCTCATTATTCTAAACAATGTCTAGAGATTTGATGGGCCCGGGGTGTTAATCCCTTAGTTATCGTACTTAAATTGATAGAACTCATTCTGATTTCGTTCATGTTTTGATTTAGAGTCCACTGGACTCTATAGCTCCAAGCAATTACATTCGCTTTTTGTGATGATCCACGACCCCCTACTTGACTCGAGCCCTTTTTGGAAACATGAGCGAGTTGATTATGTAGTTCTAAATTTGAATAATGTGTATACATATCTCTAATTAAATTCTAGACTGTTTTATGTGCACTGTTATGAAGAAGACTCCATAATCCTTGAGTCTTTCACATAAGTTCTTAAATTCTAGAAAAATAATAAAATTATGAGAATAATAGTGTCCAATACTCAAAGCGCAAAACTGGGTGAAATTATGACCTGGCCAAATTTCAGATTCTTAGACTAACAAATCTCACAAAACTGGGCCAGATTTAGCCATGGCCTATGTAACGACCCGATCGGTTGTTACGCGTTATCGGACCCTGTTCCCCTAAATAAAACTTCCCGTAGTGGCTTATTATGATTTATGACTTGTGAGGACGGGTGGTTCGGGATTCGTAAGTGTTTAGAGTGATATAGGAACACTTGGTTCTTTAAGGTTGGCCTTTAAGGCCAAGTTTGACTTCAGTCAACATTTTGAGTAAACGACCCCAGAATCGAGTTTTGACGGTACCGGTAGCTTCGTATAATGATTTCGGACTTAGGCGTATGTTCGGAATGGGTTTTGGATGACCCGGGGGTGTTTCGGTGCCAAATATCAACATTTGAGTTTCCTTAAGTATGAAATTTGGTTTGGAACGTGTTTTTGTGTTATCGAGGTCCGAACAGAATTTCGAGACCGGGAATAGTTCCGTTATGTCATTTATCACTTTCTCGCAAAATTTGGTGTCATTCCGAGTAGTATAGGTCGGTTAGGCGCATTGATACCGAGTTCAAGAACTTGAAGTTCTTAAGTTTGATCTTTAGGGGTTTTGAGGGTGATTTTGAGTTTTAGGAATGTTTTGAGTGTTCCGACCGCTGGTGCGGACTCCTGACCGCAAGTGCGAGCCCAGGCCCTCTTGTCCACTTCCGCAGGTGCGAGACCGCAGGTGCGGAACCAGTGTAGGTAGTGTGTTCTTTTAAAAAACAGGAAATGTTCATTTTTCTCCATTTCTTCCACCGTTAGAGGTCTTGAGAGCTTGGGAAACTGCCCCACGACCTAGCTACTGAACGTAAATTCTACCTTAGTGTTAGTTTAATACTTGAATTACTAGTTAAATTAGCTACCTAATTAGTGAAAATCAAGGAATTGGGTAGTAACCTAGGGCTTCGAGAATTTAGGAAATTTCCCGTGAATTTGGCTATGAAATCATACAAAAATCATATATTAACGATCCTTAGGTTATGGGTCAGTGTTTCCTTCGAGAATTTTCGGAATCCGAGCGTGCGCGCCCGGGGGTGAATTTTGGGATTTCTTCAAGAATGATGAATTGACTTAGTAAGTAGGAGAATTCCCTTCTTTGAATATAATTTGATATATTTATGTAACGTTTGATTAGTTTCGAGTCCTTGGGTGACGAGTTCGGAATTTCGGGCGCAATCTTCACCCGGGGAGTAGGTTCGACACGAGGTGAGTCTCCTTTATAACCTTGTAAGAGGGAATTGTCCCCATAGGTAATCTAAATGCCATGTGTTGATGTTTGTGGAGGCTACGTACGTACAAAGTGACGAGAGTCCGTACGTAGCGGCTATTACTGTTATGTCCGGGTAGTTAGGCCCACATCATGCCTTATATTCTTCCTTGTAATGAATTATATATTATGAACTCGTGTTATATGTAGTATTGTTTCCCTGAGATTTATGGAATTGGATAATTGGAAGGAATTGTTTATGGAAAGTAAATTTTAAGGATTATTGTGTGTACATGTGACCGCTTCGCAATTTACATTCCACGAGCGGAGTGTGATTTCCCCCACTCTCATGGGAGCGGGCCGTACACACGGAGGATTGAAAGATGCACTTATGGTTTGGGCCGTTCGACCCTCGGCAGTGCACAAATAAGATTATTGCAAGATGCACTTATGGTTCTGGACGTTCGACCCTCGGTAGTGCACATATATGATTACTTTTATGGCTCAGGCTGGTTGTCCTTATTCCGTATGCGCATGATAAATTGTTACTGATTTCGTGGATATTGATTTGTCAGATATTTGCGGGAAAATAAAGTAGAAATTGTTTATTTACTTCCAGCATTTACTTAGATTTTTGTGCCTATATTTGCTGCTTCACTACCTTTACATGCCTACCGTTTTCATCATATTCTGTTATATTATATGGTTGGACCTTAGTGAGTGTCAAGTCGACCTCTCATCATTACTTCTTCAAGATTAGACGAGATACTCACTGGGTACATATTTATTTATGTACTCATGCTACGCTTCTGTACTTAATTGTACAGGTTCTGAGGCTGGTGCATCTTGTTATCAGACCAGAGCTAGATTCTGATTATAGCGGACCTGACTTCACGATGAGCTGCTTCTCATGACGATCCTCGGCAGCACCATGGATCTTCTTTTGCTTATTTCCCGCCTATTTCTTTCAAACAGTGGGACTGTATTTTATATCTTTTGTACATTCTGTTAGTATGCCCGTAGGACTTGTGACACTAGTTCCTGGCACACACGTGGTAGTTATCATGGATTACGGGACTATATATATATATATATATTGGCTCATGCCAAATTATGAATGCTTTTGGCTACAAATTGGTTAATTACCCTTTTCGGTTAATGTTTTAAGCTTTAAAACTTGGTATATGTTGAGGTGTTTAATCAATAAGAAGGAAACCTTAGTAATTGAGTGTTGGCTTGCATAACCCCGCTGTTGGGCGCCATCACGATCTGAATTAGGATTTTTGGGTTGTGACAACATGGTATCAGAGCTCTAGGTTCATGTAGGTCTCGCGAGTCACGGGCAGGACCAATAGAGTCTTGCAGATCGGTACGGAGACGTCTATACTTATCTTCAGGAGGCTATACGGTGTTAGGAAACCTCTCTTTATCCATATTCCATCGTGCAATCGATAGTGTACTAAAACTCATTCTTCTATTCTCTCATAGATGGTAAGGACGCGCGCATCTGATGTTCCAGACCCGGGAGATACCGCTACCCCCACTGTTCGAGGCCGTGGCAAAGGCCGGCGGAGGGCACCGGCCCGAGGTAGGGGACGAGGGCATCCCAGAGCTATTCCAGTTGCACCACCACTAGAGGATCCTATCATAGAGGTGCAGGACGAGGTGCCCCCAGCAGATCCTGCTCTAGTGGACTTTTATGATGGCGCCAGGCTTCCAGGAGGTCATGGGCCGTATGATGAGATTTATGGACACTATGTCCCAAGCTGGTTTATTTCTAGCAGATCTTGCCACTTCACAGGCGGGAGGGGGAGTCCAGACCCCTACTGCCCAGGCTGCAGGTCAGACAACAGCATTGCATCATACCCCCGGTACACTGCCCGTGGGTAGGGTCCAGCCAGTAGCAGCAGCACCTGAGCTCAGACCAGCTGCGGACGGCGATCCACAGAAGTTATTGGATAGATGGACTCGATTTCACCCTCCAGTCTTCGGGGGTGAGCGAGGCGAGGATGCCCAGGACTTTATTGACAGGTGCAGGGACATACTACACAACATGAGGATACTAGAGTCCCATGGAGTGGATGACCTTTCAGTTGGAGGGCAGAGCTCGCAGGTGGTGGCACTCCTATATTCTTTGCAGGCCAGCAAATACTCCTCCTATTACTTGGGGCTAGTTCACCCAGCTATTTCTGGACAGATATATCCCACCCTCTGAGAGGGAAGAGTTGCGGTATCAGTTTGAGCAGCTAGAGTAAGGTCAAATGTTAGTGACAGACTATGAGGCTAGATTTTCAGAGTTGTCTCGCCATGCACTCATGATACTACGTACTAATGCTGAGAGAGTGCGGAGATTTGTGGCTGGGTTGCATCCAGGTATTAGGGCCACCATGGCCCGAGAGGTGGAGATGGGTACTCCTTATTAGCTCATGGTGGAGATCGCCCGCCGGATCAAGGGGTATCAGTCGAGGGGCAGAAGGACAAGAGGGATGGCTAAATTCTCCGGAGATTTAAGAGGTTCCCCAGCTGGGGGCATAGGTCAGTTTGGTAGTGGTCAGCGCAGCAGGCCTTCATATTCAGCACCTCCACCACCTTTCCGAGGTATTCCAGCGAGGCCTCATTTCAGCGCCATGCCGGAGCGTTCTTACCGCCCACCATCCATTCAAAGTTCACCCAGTGGTTATTCCAGTCATCCGAGATTCTCCAGTCCCTACTTCAATGCTATGCCAGAGGGTTCACATCGCTCTCCAACCATTCAGGATTCCTTTTTGGGGCAGCAGGCTATGGTACCTGAAGGTTGTTATGAGTGTGGGGATCCAGGTCATATGAAGAGGTTTTGTCCCAGGCTTCAGGGCAAGGCAGTGCAGCAGGGTTATCAGCCTATGGGTCCAGCACCGGAAGTCCCATTCACTTTGGTGGAGCTCAGTCTTCCAGTGCTCCAGCTAGATTCTATGCTACACCATCCAGATCAGATGCAGTGGCCTCAGACGCCGTGATCACATGTATTATCTTTGTATGTGGTAGAGAGGCTTCAGTATTATTTGATCCAGGATCCACCTATTCGTATGTTTCAACATTATTTGCTCATTTTCTGGATGTTCCTCGGGAGTTCTTGGGTTCCCCTATATATGTGTCCACTCTTGTGGGCAATTTTGTGGTGGTAGACCGGGTTTACCGGTCCTGTGTGGTTACATTATATGGATTCGAGACCAGAGCGGACCTTTTATTGCTCGATATGGTTGATTTCAAGGTTATTTTAGGCATGGATTGGCTATCTCCTTATCATGTCGTGTTAGATTTCCATGCCAAGACAATTACTTTAGCCATGCCTGAGTCGCCTAGGCTGGAGTGGAAAGGTTCCTCAGTTAGTGCAGCCAGCCGGGTTATTTCATTCCTGAAGGATCGACATATGGTCGAGAAGGGTTGTCTGGCCTATCTTGCTTATGTGCGGGACACCACCGCCGAGTCTCCGACGATTGATTCAGTGCCAGTTGTTCGAGAGTTTGCTGATGTATTTCCTTCAAACCTTCCAGGCATGCCTCCGGATTATGATATTGATTTCTGCATTGATGTAGCTCTAGGAACTCAACCAATTTCCATTTTCCCGTACCATATGGCTCCGAAGGAGTTGAAGGAGCAACTTGAGGAGTTGTTAGCAAAGGGGTTTATCAGACCGAGTGTATCGCCGTGGGGTGCTCCAGTCCTATTTGTGCAGATGAAGGATGGGTCTATGCGAATGTGTATTGATTATCGCCAACTGAACAAGGTCACCATTAAGAACAAGTATCCTTTGACGTGCATCGATGATTTGTTTGACTAGTTGCGGGGTGCTCGGGTTTTTTATAAGATTGATTTGATATAGGGATATCATCAGTTGAAGATTCGGGCCTCAGATGTTCCGAAGACTGCTTTTCGTACGAGATATGGCCATTATGAGTTCCTAGTGATGTCCTTTGGCTTGACTAATGTTCCAGCAGCATTCATGGACTTGATGAATAGGGTGTTCAGGCCGTACATTGATTCTTTTGTCATTGTCTTCATTTGATGACATTTTGATTTACTCACGTAGCTTGGAAGAGCATGAGCAGCATTTGAGAGTTGTGCTTTAGACTTTGCGAGAACAGAAGCTATATGATAAGTTCTCCAAGTGTGAGTTTTGGTTGGATTCCGTGGCATTCTTGGGGCATGTGGTATCCGGAGAGTTGGCTACAGAGATCAAGAGTTTCTTGATCAAGAGTTTCTTCGGTCTAGCAGGCTATTACCGCCGATTTGTGGAGGGGTTTTCTTCTATTGCAGCCCCATTGACTAGATTGACTTAGAAGAATGCCCCGTTCTGGTGGTCCGACGAGTGTGAGGCGAGCTTTTCAGAAGCTCAAGGCAACATTGACTTCAGCTCCAGTTTTGGTATTTCCATCTGGTTCTGGGATGTATACAGTATATTGTTACGCTTCACGCGTTGGCTTGGGGTGTGTATTGATGCAGGAAGGGAGAGTTATTGCTTATGCTTCGTGCCAGCTGAAGGTTCATGAGAAGAATTACCATGTGCACGATTTAGAGTTGGCGGCGATTGTTCATGCTCTTAAGATTTGGAGGCATTACTTGTATGGAGTGTCCTGTGAGGTTTAAACAAACCACCGCAGCTTGCATCACTTATTCAAGCAAAGGGAGTTTGAGGCAGCGCAGATGGCTGAGTTGTTGAAGGATTATGATGTCACCATTCTTTATCATCCGGGCAAGGCAAATGTGGTAGCAGATGCCTTAAGCAGGAAGGCAGAGAGTATGGGTAGCTTGGCTTATATTGCAGCAGAGGAGAGACCTCTAGCCTTGGACATTCAGTCCTTGGCTAATCACATGGTGAGATTAGACCTTTCAGAGCCTTGTCGAGTTTTAGCACATGTGGTTGCTCAGTCTTCGTTATTGGGAGAGATTAAGGCTCGACAGTTTGATGATCCGTGCTTAGCAAAGCTTAGGGAGACAGTGATTCAGGGTGGTGCCAAGGAGGTTACTATTGGCGAGGATGGTGTTCTGAGACTTCAGGGCCGTTTATGTGTTCCTAATGTCGATAGCCTTAGAGGGAGGATTCTATAGGAGGCACACAGTTCTTAGTATTTTGTTCATCCTAGTGCTAGGAAGATGTGTCGTGATTTGAAACAACATTTCATGTGGAGGCGGATGAAGAGGGACATTGTGGAGTATGTGGCTAGGTGTCTTAATTGCCAACATGTTAAGTATGAGCACCAGAGGCCAGGAGGCCTACTTCAGTAGATACCCATTCATGAGTGGAAATGGGAGCGTATCACTATGGACTTCGTGGTAGGGTTGCCTCGGACTTTGCGGAAGGTTGACGCGGTTTGGGTCATTGTGGATAGATTGACCAAATCGGCGCATTTCATTCCAGTGGCTACTACATATACTTCTGAGAGGTTGGCCCAGATCTACATTCGGGAGATAGTCCGGTTGCACGGTGTGCCGGTGTCCATTATATCAGATAGAGGTCCTTAGTTCACCTCGCACTTCTGGAGAGCATTGCACAGTGGGTTAGGCACCTAGATAGACCCCAGCACAGCATTTCACCCACAGACTGATAGCCAGTCGGAGCGTACAGTTCAGATATTGGAGGACATGCTCTGGGCATGTGTGATTGTCTTTGGAGGTCAGTGGGACCAGTTCTTGCCTTTGGCCGAGTTTGCTTACAATAATAGTTATCAGTCCAGCATCGAGATGGCTCCATTTGAGGCTTTGTATGGTCGGCGATGTCATTCCCCTATCGGGTGGTTTGAGCCTAGCGAGGCTAAGCTATATGGCACCGACCTGGTGAGGGATGCTTTGGAGAGGGTAAAGTTGATTCAGGAGAGGCTCCGCACAGCGCAACCTAGATAGAAGAGTTACGCAGATCAGAGGGCGCGTGATGTATCATTTATGGAGGGAGACAAGGTTCTGTTGAAGGTCTCGCCGGTGAAGGGTATTATGAGATTCGGGAAGAAGGGCAAGCTGAACCCAAGGTTTATAGGTCCCTTCGAGGTGTTGAGGCAAGTTGGGGAGGTTGCTTATGAGCTTTCTTTACCTCCCAGTTTATCAGGAGTTCATCTGGTCTTTCATGTATCCATGCTCCGGAGGTACCACGTTGACTTCTCTCACGTGGTTGATTTCAGCACCATTCAGTTGGATGAGAGGTTGGGCTACAAGGAGCCAGTTGCCATTATTGACAGGTTGGATTGCCACTTGAGATCCAGGCGAGTTTCTGTCGTAAAGGTCCAGTGGAGGGGCCAACCGGTCGAGGAGGTGACTTGGGAGTCCGAGGAGGACATGCGGAGCAGATACCCACACTTATTCAGCACTTCAGGTATGATTCTAGACCCGTTCGAGGACAAACGTTTGTTTAAGAGGTGGAGAATGTAACGACCCGACCGGTCGTTTCGCGTTATCGGACCCCGTTATCCTAAATGAAACTTCCCGTAGTGATTTATTATTTATGACTTGCGGGGATGGGTGGTTCGGGAGTCGGAAGTGTTTAGAGTGATATAGGAACTCTTGGTTCTTTAAGGTTGGCCTTTAAGGCCAAGTTTGACTTCGGTCAACATTTTGAGTAGCTACTGAGGTCTTGAGAGCTTGGGAAAACTTCCCCACGACCTAGCTACTGACGAGGTAAGTAAATTCTACCCTAGTGTTAGTTTAATACTTGAATTACTAGTTAAATTAACTACCTAATTAGTGAAAATCAAGGAAATGAGTAGTAACCTAGGGCTTTCGAGAATTTAGGAAATTTTCCGTGAATTTGGCTATGAAATCATAGAAAAATCATATATTAACGATCCTTAGGTTATGGGTGAGTGTTTCCTTCGAGAATTTTCGGAATCCGAGCGTGCGGGCCCGGGGGTGAATTTTGGGATTTCTTCAAGAATGATGAATTGACTAAGTAAGTAGGAGAATTCCTTGCTTTGAGTATAATTTGATATATTTACGTAACGTTTGATTAGTTTCGAGTCCTTGGGTGACGAGTTCGGAGTTTCGGGTGCAATCTTGACCCGGGGAGTAGGTTCGACACGAGGTGAGTCTCCTTTCTAACCTTGTAATAGGGAGTTGTCCCCAAAGGTAATCTAAATGCCATGTGTTGATGTTTGTGGGGGATACGTACGTACAAAGTGACGAGAGTCCGTACGTAGCGACTATTATTGCTATGTCCGGGTAGTTAGGCCCACATCATGCCTTAATATTCTTCCTTGTAATGAACTATATGTTATGAACTCATGTTATATGTAGTATTGTTTCTTTGCGATTAATGGAATTGGATAATTGGAAGGAATTTTTTATGGAAAGTAAATTTTAAGGATTATTGTGTGTGCATGTGACCGCTTCGCGATTCATATTCCGCGAGCGGAGTGTGATTTCCCCCACTCTCATGGGAGCGGGTCGTACGCCACGGCGGATTGAAAGATGCACTTATGGTTCGGGCCGTTCGACCATCGGCAGTGCACATATATGATTATGGCAAGATGCACTTATGGTTCGGGCCGTTCGACCCTCGGTAGTGCACATATATGATTACTTTTATGGCTCAGGCCGGTTGTCCTTATTCCGTATGCGCATGATAAATTGTTATTGATTTCGTGGATATTGATTTGTCAGATATTTGCAGGAAAATAAAGTAGAAATTGTTTATTTACTTCCAGCATTTACTTGGATTTTTGTGCCTTATATATTTGCTGTTTCACTACCTTTACATGCCTACCGCTTTCATCATATTCTGTTATATTATATGGTTGGACCTTAGTGAGTGTCAAGTCGACCTCTTGTCACTACTTCTTCGAGATTAGACGGGATACTCACTGGGTACATATTTATTTATGTACTCATGCTACGCTTATGTACTTAATTGCACAGGTTTTGAGGCTGGTGCATCTGGTTATCAGACCGGAGCTAGATTCTGATTATAGCGGACCTGACTTCACAGTGAGCTGCTTCTCCTGACGATCCTTGGCAGCACCATGGAGTTTCTTTTGCTTATTTCCCGTCTATTTCTTTCAGACAGTGGGACTGTATATTATATCTTTTGTACATTCGGTTAGTATGCCCGTAGGACTTGTGATACCAGTTCCTGGCACACACGTGGTAGTTATCATGGATTACGGGACTATATATATATATATTGGCTCACGCCAAATTATGATTTTTTTTTGCTACAAACTGGTTAATTACCCTTTTCGGTTAATGTTTTAAGCTTTGAAAGTTGGTATATGTTGAGGTGTTTAAGCAATAAGAAGGAAACCTTATTAATTGAGTGTTGGCTTGCCTGACTCTGCTGTTGGGCGCCTCACGACCTGAGTTAGGATTTTTGGGTCATGACAACCTGAATTCTCCTCTTTAAACTAGTAAACTTCATCTTAGATGACCTAGAACAAAACTTATACTTGGTAGTCCATAATATATCTTTCACTTTTAGACTAACGTTACAAATACCCTAGAAAAGAAAAACAAAAGAACTTATGAAAATAATAATTTGCTTTAGATATGCGATCAAATCATCGTGACCATAGTCATGATTACGCAATCTTCATTCGGGTTTGCATTTTATGTTACCCGACCACGGCTTCAAAAAATAATTAAAATCAACACGTTGTAAATTGTGGGTGCATTTCATGTGGCGTGTTTACAACGTGTCAAAAAACGACTGGTGCACGCAATCGTGACTTGTTTTAGAATAATCATAAATATTAAAAGCAGCTAAAAAGTAAAAACGCTTAAATGCGCAATAGGTTTAAAAATATGTAAACGATCAGATAATTATGCCAAATATTAATAGTTAAGCGATCGTGCTAGAACCACGAAATCTGGGAGTGCCTAACACATTCTCCCGGGTTAACAAAATTTCTTACCCGGATTTCTGCTTTGGCCGGATATTTTTAAACAGAGTCAAAATTTCCCCGATTTGGGATATTAAAAATAAATGGTGTCTCGGAACGCCGTAAATAAATCCGGGTGGCGACTCTGAGTTAAATAAAATAATTCCAAATTCGATTATGTCACTTAAATTGGAAAAGCTCTCTTATCCCACCCATACCGGGAAAAAAGGAGGTGTGACACCCGTAAACTTCAAAAAAACCTTCAACTTCCAGCTTTCGCCAAACGACCCCGAAACAACCTACGAGTCTCGAAATCCACTTCCGGACGCGCTCATATGTCCAGAATCACCATACAGAGCTATTCTCGGGCTCGAAATCCCAAACAGACGTCTATAATGTAAAAATCCACTTCAACCAAAACTTATGAAATTCTCAACATGCAAACTTCTAATATTAGGCGCCGAAATGCCCCCGAGTCATCCAAACCCGATCCGACATACGCCCAAGTCCGAAATCATCATATGAACATGTTAGAACCTTCAAATCCCGATTCGGAGGTAGTTTACTCAAAAATCACACCTTAGCAAATTTTTCTAACTTGAAGCTTCCGAAATGAGAATTTTCTTTCTAAATCAACTTCGAACTTCCTGAAATTCAATTCTGACCACACGCACAAGTCATAATACCTGAATTGAAGTAACTCAGGGCCTCAAACCGCTGAACAACACGATAGAGCTCAAAACGACATGTCCGGTCGTTACAAATATAGTACTAGTCTCGATGTACGTGCTTTGCACGTAAATCATCAGTCAATTATTTATATAGAGGAGAAAAAAAATTAAACTTATGGAAAATTATATACGAGAAATAAGCTTGTTTGAAGATACAGCCTTTTTTTAAATAAGTTTGAAGTCTCTTCCGTCCATTATTTGCTTTTTAAAATAAATTTTATTTTGTATTTTATTTTCAATTTTAAGCAAATATTTTGAACCAAAAGAAGCAATTTTTGAAGATATGGTCAAATGTCATTTAAACAGTTCACATCAGTTTATATGATAAAAATTAAGTAATTTCATATACGTGTATAACCTCTAGAATTTTCGTAGAGCAATTTAAATACAATAAAATAACTAACTTGTTTGGATGGTTGTTACACATCGTTTCATAAATGTATCGTATCGTATTGTATTGTATTGTTCTGTATCGTTTGATAAATACAATGTTTGGATAGATTATATCGTTTGTCATTTTTTCATGATATCATGCACCAGTAATATGAAGAATAAATTTGCAATGTTATAAAGAAAAATTATGATGCGGGATAAATTTATTAAATAAAAAAGCAGGGTAAATGATAAAGTAAATAATTTAATAATAGTAAAGAGTGAGATGAGAGAAAAATACAAGATAACGACGCAACCACACCAAATCGGTCGTTACATAAAGTGACACATTTCGTCGTTACATAATAACATATTTACCGATACGATACAATAAAATTTAAGTAACAACCAAAATAAATATCGTATTTAAAGTAACAATACGTTACCACACAATAGGTAACAAACATCCAAAAAAGCTGTAAGATAAACTCAATCGTAATAAATAACATCACATTATTAACAAAACTCAAAGACATTGGAAGACAAAAGAAAAGAAATACTCTATATATAAAAGCCTATTAATATTTTTGAATCGATTCAAAAGAATAAAAATTTAAGCACAAAACTTATACTTCATAGACATATTAGAAAGCTATACTACTATTAGATTAATATGTCTATGTGTTGTCTTTTTGACAAATAATTATCTCTTCTAAAACGCTGTACGTAAAACTTACACAAAGCAACATACATTCGTAGAAGTTTTAATGTACATACGTGCAGGTTCAATGTATGTGCTTTGCACATATATTTTCAATTAATTGTTATAAAACGTATTTAAAAAAAATAAATTTCTAACTACATGTATTCACCAAGTATATAGATAAAACAATAATTAGATATTTCTTGAACCTTCCAACATGAATGATTAAATTAGATAATTGGTGTCCTTGTTATAAATAAAAAATAATTAAATATTTTTTTTAGAGGAATGTCTTACCTGTAATAGGAAAAATAATTAAATACATCATGCAGAGGCGAGCATTATGGATCTGATAGGCTACCTCGAATCTACGACGAGAAAGAGAACTGAATTTGAATCGCAGGGGCAGATGCAATGGCCATTAACTCAATTACTTCACGTTAATTTCTTCTAAAATGCTACATGCTATCCTACAATAAGCTACATGCTAAGAACTGCAAATTCCAAAGAAAAAAAAGGAAATAAAAAGAGGAAAAGAATCCAGGGAAAACCTTAGTGTGGTGTAAATCTTAAATATTAGACATAGGCCTACGAAAGATACCAAAAACAGGAGAATCAATGTGATAAATTTATACTATATTTTAGAGTTCCAAGTCTTGTAGTTTAATTGAAAAGAAATTCTATTATTGCGTAATTTACAATTAGATCCTTAAATTATACAAATATTCAAAAAAAAAAAAAAAACAGAATCGAAGTGGTAAACTTATACTTGATTTCAGAGTTCTAAGTCTTCTAGTTTAATTCGAAAAGGAATTCCATCATTGGGTAATTTACAATTAGATCCTTAAATTATACAAGTATTTAAGGGTTGTATACGGTAAAAATCAAGGATACCCGATTTTATGGGCTCAGGTGTATACTTTGAGAATGAACCTGAATCGAAGCAAGTTCGGGCTCGAGGAACGTGTAGACCGAGGGATCGAGATCAGATGCCGAGAGTACCATTAACGGTTATTGATATTAATCACGTATTTTACTTCCGAAATTAAAGTCATACCTTATTTAGGATTCCTCTACTATATAAAGAGAAACCATGTTCATTTGTAAGGATCATTATCACAATTATTGTCATACACGAGTTATTGCTTACACTACTATTGAGAAATACAAACACTCTTTTATTAGTTCTTAACCCTTTACATTCATATAGTTCATATCGTTATTGCTACTCTTACTGTTTTTGGTATAATCTTGAGTCTAATCCAGATCGAGGTCGATATCTCATAATTACACGGGTTTGATCCATCTGAATCGTTAATTTCTTTATTTATTTAGCTATTTATATATTGGCATTGAATTAGATCATGTATCCTTATAACCACATTACAAGTTTAATTGTTACTCGTATTTTGAGATAAACTGTTTGGTCCCCACCGCGGGGCTAAGGATAATAGTAATTGTTCAGTGTTAATTCTGTTATAACACATTTTTTTACGCTTGTTTCTTGTCAAGAATTTTGTTTCCAGGATAAATCATGTCAAACTCACAAAACACAGCTGCTCATGGTGACAACGGCCTCGTACTCCACGAAAAGAACGAGAATATTACAACTCTAGGAATCGAGGTGCCACAAGATGACCTCGGAGGACCACCGCCTACCAACCCGGTCGATGTCGGTTCGCATATTTCTTTAAATGCGGATTTAGGCGGGGAGCCCTATGGAAGCGTACCTAGAAAGGGTCGAACTAATGGTCGAGGTACTTAAGGCAGAGGAGACGAAGGTGTTAGTCTCCAAGTTATATTTGAGATGTTGCAAGACCAACAGAACGCCATTGCCCAGTTGCAAAATCCTCACGTGGCTACGAATGGGGTCGAACAAGAGGCTACTCGCTGTATCAAGCCAGTGCCTGAAAGATCATGCGATAATACTTCGAAAACTGACCCGACTATAATGAGAGTGCTAGAGGAGCTTACTAAAAGAATAAAATCAAGAGAAAAGAATATTGAGGCCAACGATAAGAAGGTGGAAACCTATAACTCTCAAGTTGATCCGATTATGGGGGCACCACCGATCCTAAAGGGACTGGACTTCAAAAGATTTGTGCAAAAACCATTCCATCCAAGTGCGGCTCTGAAGCCCATACCCAAGAAGTTCAGGATGCCTGATATACCAAAATACAACGGGACCTCGGACCCCAACGAGCACATTACCTCTTATACGTGCGCTATCAAAGGAAATTATTTGGAAGACGATGAAATCGAGTCAGTATTGCTAAAGAAGTTTGGGGAGACCCTGTCAACGGGGGCTATGATTTGGTATCATAACTTGCCACCAAACTCTATTTTCACGACCCAAATTCCCAACCTTAGGGATCGTAATGGCGCCTAACACAACACTTGCTAGGCAAGCCAATGTTAGAGTTCGCTTAACTATTTCCTTTAATTAATGATTTATACAGGATAAAACAATTTTAAATTAAACTTAATCTAATGGCTTTCAATGAATAATTCCCAATATAAAATAATAAATGATTAAATAAACCGAGCCACGAACTAATTATATAAATAACTCTAAAACTACCCCAGGGTCTTGTGTCACGAGTCACGAACTCCTAAGATTACTACACATAATGGGCTGAAAGAAATAATATAACTGTTTTGAAAAAAATATAAAACAGTCTCTACGAACTAAGAGAAGACTCTCGGGATTTGCGAATGCCGGCAGATATACCTCGTATCTCCGAAAAATAGATAGCTGCTACTAAAAATCTCTACTGCAGGGCGGTACCTGGATCTGCACAAAAGAGTGCAGAGTGTAGTATCAGTACAACCGACCCCATGTACTGGGTAAGGCTCGACGAAGTAGTGACGAGGCTAAGGCGGGGAAATTATAACTTAACCTGTGACAATATATACATATATATATATATATATATATATATATATATATATATATTTAAAGCAATAAAATAATTCTACACAAATATGAAAATATAAACTAAAACAATAAATAAAATAACTCAGTTGCCTATTCTAGACCTCAGCTGTCACCAAATCTCACACAAATTTCCAAATTTTCAAACTTCACTTTAAAATAACCGTATGTGTAGAATATGAGAAACAATAGAGTAAAACAATAAATTTTCCAAATCTTTGCGTTAAAATCAATAACACATAAATATCCTCCCTTATCACTGTCTTGTTGCGGCGTGCAACCCGACCCTACATGTCCACCCTTATCACTATCATATATTTCCCCGGTCTACCCTTATCACTATCAATTTATTTTCCCTGTCCACCCTTATCTCTATCAATTTATTTCCCCTGTCCACCCTTATCACTATCATTTATCCGCCCTTATCGCTATCATTCATCCACCCTTATCACTATCAATTTATTTATTTATCAAAAACTTTCACAATTCAGACCAAGCCATTCGCAACACTTTTATTTCAACAATTGTAAACAAAAAAGCATACTTCTCATAAACTCATAATTATTATCACAAAAATGAAACCAACAGGAACATAAATATATACATCTTGTAAAACAATGCCAAACTGCTCAACCTTTCTGTACCACAAGGGAACCAAACAAACAACCAATACTCTTCCAAAACAACCACAACAATATTTAACAACAAAGTAATAAGGCCAAGTAGTCACAGAAACAATAATGAACATAGAAAAATTAAAACAAAAATCAATTAAATTGGAAATGGGAAGTGGATCATGTTTAATAGACAATTTGGTGGTGCATAGATACTCGTCACCTCACCTATATGCAATTCACATAGCAAATAAGTGAGGATTCCTATTTCCTCAAGTCAAGGTTAAACCAAGCACTTACCTCAAATTCGTAGGCCACTCACTGCTCAATTATAGCTTTTCCCTTTGAATTCACCTCCAATACACTCGAATCTAACCATAATTAACTTAATATCATTAATTATTGCTAAATGAACTAATTTTACTGAAAATTATAATTTTTCCTAAGTTTTATCAAAAAAGTAAAAACCCGACCCCGGGCCCGCTTGGTCCAAACTCGGGGTTCAGACCAAATTACGTTTACCCATTAACCCATGAACCCGAAGATACATTTAGTTTCTAAATCCGATCTCAATTGGAGGTAAAGATTTAATTTTTACAAAATTCCCTAATTCTACCCAAACCCTCAATTTTTACCATGAAAATTCATAGTTTTTTATTTAAAAGTGATGAAAAACATTGGATAATTGAAAGAGTAAAGTTTAGAATTGATTACCAACAACTTGGGGATGAACTTTGATGAAGAAAATCATCCTTAGGGCTGTATAGTTCTAAATTTTGAAGAAAAAGGGTTCTGTCAGTTTTATATATATTTTTCTGCCAGCTATTCTGCCTCGTTTCTCGTGCTAAACGATCCCGAAACTCAATTTTATGTCTCCAATGGATTCCTTGTGAAATTTTGGTCAAGTTAGGCTTTTGAATCACTCAATTTGACCATATAATGAATGAGATATGTAGGTTTTAATATTTGCAAATTGTGTAGATTTTTAAATACGCTGGCATGAGCAATTTCGTAATTAATCTGAAAAATCTGGCAACCTTAGTAAAATGACCATTAAATCCTCATACGATGTCCAAATTCGATGGTTCTTTTTGCTACGGGTCTGTAATGACGACACGGGTCTAATAATTCAATCAAAACAGAAACCAAACCTTATTTGTTCAATATGATATCATTTATGCATGAAGAACCGACGTTGAAACATAAGAAAGAACAAGCGCAACACAACCCAAACCTATTCGAAACTCACCGAGCCCTCGGGGCTTTAAACCAAACATGCACGCAAGTCTAAAAGCATAATACGGACTTGCTCGTGTGATCAAATCATTAAAATAACATGTAAAACTATGAATTAAACATCAAAACTCATTATTTTTTTCAAGAACACTTAAAGTTCACTATGTATCAACCGGACATCCGAATCACGTCAAATAAATTCCGATTCTCACAAAATTTCGTAGACAAGGCTTAAATATCATAACAAACTTGTATCGAGCTCCGGAACCAAAATACGAGCCCGATACTAACAGTTTCAAACGTTAATTCATTTCTTTATTTCAATAATTCAGCAAAACAATTTATTTCAAAAATTGATTTCTAAGGCTTGGGACCTCGGAATTCGATTTCGGGCATACACCCAAGTACATATTTTACTGCAGATCACCCGAGATCGTCGGAACACAGATCCATGTCCGTTTACTAAAAAGGTTGACCAGAGTCAACTATAATCAAATTTTTAACTCTAGAAATTACTATTTCTCGTATTTTCACATAAAAGCTTTCCGGTTTCATGCCCGGACTGTGCATGCAAATCGAGGTGTTAAAATTAATCTTTTTATGGATAATAAGCCAAGAACAGAGTCTAAATTCATAAAATGACCCCTTGGTTCATCACATCTATCGATTCGTTTGCCATGTTGGCAGATTCATTTGTAAAGGCACACACTGGAGCTATAAAAGTTGCAACAAGGAAATCAGACCTTTTCAAGGTAAAGCAGCGGGAAAATGAGATGCTACCAGAGTTTGCATCTAGATTCCAAATGGAGCGTATGGAGTTGCCACCGGTTACCGACGATTGAGCTGTTCAGGTTCACGCAGGATTTTAAACGAGCGGAGTTTGATTGCATCACGCCAACTGAAGCAAAATTTGATAGAATACCCAGCTGTGAATTGGGCAGATGTTCACAACTGTTACCAATCGAAGATCAGAGTCGAGGACGACCAACTAGAGCCTTATCAGGTTCAGTGCATCCTAATCAGCCGACAGGTAAGAACCAAAGGGATGTTGACAAAGAATCGAGGCCGAATAAAGATCGGTACCAGCCGTATGTTTTAGATAGAAAGAATAACCATACGGGACGTAATTCCGCCTGGAACGATTAGAGGGGTGACCGAGGATAGAATTCTTGACAAATATGCAGATCCTATAGAAGCACCACGATTATCATAGTACAATTTCAGTGTCGATGACTCGGGTATCAAATTGGCCATAGGGAAGATTAAAGACTCTAGGTGGCCCAGACCTATACAAACCTATCCTTCTCAAAGGAATCAAAACTTGATGTTTAAATACCATAACACGCATGGCCATAGGACCGAAGACTGCAGAAAGTTGAGAGGTGAAGTAGCTCCATTATTCAACGAAGGTCACCTTCGAGAATTCCTCAGTGATAGAGGTAAAAATCACTTTAGGGAAAGAGACTCCAACAAAAAAAACGAGCAAGAAGAACCTTAGCTTATCCACATGATCGTCAGCGGGGTCGAAATCCCACAAGGATCGATGTTACGGCTGGCCACGAGATACTTACTTTTCTCGATGCCTATTGTGGGTACAACCACTTCCAGATTGACCCAGAAGACCGGGAAAATACTTCTTTTATCACTAAGTGTGGAACTTACTTCTATAATGATTGCCCTTCGGGCTAAAAAATATGGGGGCTACATATCTTGTCAAGGCTATAGAAATTTGTGTTCTTGGAAGTTCTTGGAATTCTTTCACTGAATTTTCCATATCCTTTATTTTCTGCACTTTAATTCTAGTCATTTAATTCCTTATTGTTATTGCTTCCGCATTTACTTCTCAAAATTCTTACTCTAGTTTGGATTCCCAACCTGATTGTTATCAAGTGATATCAGAGCGGTTCTATCAAGATTTCGTTCTTGATAATTCTTGGGATTTCTTGAATACTAAGAGCAAAAAAAAAGTTATTGTAGCATCGTGAATAGTAACTTGAAAAAAAAAAAGTTAAAACAAAGGAAAAAACCAAAAAAATCAATTGAAAAAAAGAAAGAAGAATTGTTTGCTCTCCAAGAAATTTCTTTTGCATTTAATTTGTTTCCAAATATTAACAAAGGAAACAATAAGAGGGGATCCTAGATTTCAAAGATAAGAAAAAAAAAATAATTTTTCTTACTCTTTTTGATCTAAGTATATACATGTTTCAACCAAGCCTACTAGTTCTAGGATTTTGGTTCTTCTTTCATTTGTTCCCCAAAAATCTATATTTAACTACTAAGAACTTCATACGAGTTTGGTTTAACTATAAATCTACAAAGTATTTTGTTCAAAGGTTATTTCGAGAGAGAGAAAAAAGGCAAGTGTGAATGAGAACAATTGAGGGAAAAGCCAAGTTGTGGGATACAATTTAATTATTTTTCTTAAGATGTCGCGTACAGGTAGTTATGATGAGCAAAGGGTTCTCCAAGAAGCCGAAATCAAAGCAATAAATGATTTTACCTTGCAAGCTATGCGTCAACAATTCGTAAGGTGGAATTTGCAATTCCAAGAAATGAGGGACACCATTGCTGAGCAAAATGATACAATAGCTGAACTTAGAAGAGGAAATAATTTTAGGCCCCAAGCTAGGAGAAATGTATCCCTTGCTCCCATTGTAAATCAAGAAAACCCTATAGATGACTTTAATGATATTGTTTTTGATAGGTTAGGAAGAGATAGGATGGGACAAAGAGGTAGAGTAGAAGATGACAATATAAGTAGTATAAAGATGAAGATGCCATCTTTCAAGGGAATAAGGGATCAAGACTTGTATCTTGATTTGGAGAGAAAAGTTGAAGCCATCTTTGACCGTCATAACTATTCTGAAGGTAAGAAGTTTAAACTTGTTGTTGTTGAGTTTTCAGACTATGCTGCTATTTGGTGGAAAAAGCTTACTAGGGATAGATTGAAAGAAGGATATGCACCAGTTGCTACTTGGGTTGAGATGAAGAGGGTGATGAGAAAGAAATTTGTGCCATACACTTTCAAAGAGAGCTACAACAACGTCTTCAAACATTGAAGCAAGGGTCCATGTCTGTGGATGAATACTTTAAGGCTATGGATATGGCTATGATCCAAGCCAATTGTATGGAGGAAGAAGAGGCTACAATGGCTAGGTTTTTAAATGGTTTAAATAAGGAAATAGCTGATGTAGTAGAATTACAACAATATGTAACAATAGATGAGTTAGTTGATTTGTCTGTAAAGGTAGAAAAGCAAAATAAAAGAAAGAAAGCAAACTAGCTCGTGGAAAGGTCGGTCAAACACCATCTCTAAGAAGCCATGGCCGAATCAAAAGATGCAGAGTTCTTCTAGACCTCAAGAAGACAAGGGTAAAGGAAAATTTGATAACAAAGAGGGAGGTAAAACCTTTAACCCTAAACCTTCTACATCTTTTAGTTCAATTCAATGTCACAAATGTTAAGGAAGGGGACATATGATGCATGAATGCCCAAGTAGAAGAAACATCATTCTTAGAGAAGATGGAGATATGAGAGTGTAAGGACCCGTAAAATTTCTTGTTTAAAATAATGCCCGAATAAGTCCCCAAGTTGTTATAACTGTCGAAATCCTTAAAACGGACATATTTTGAATAAAAAGTACCCCGGAATTTGAAAGATGTAATTTTCCAGAAGTTGGACGTTATGCGACGCACTATGCGATCGCATAACGAGTATGCGGACCGCATAATTGTCGCATACCTGGGCAGGCCAATGCCTAAATTGAGGACAACTATGCGGTCCAGAATGCGATCTCATTCTGGTTATGCAGACCGCATAGTTGTCGCATTATTGCCCATTGGTTTTTGGTGAGGGAGGTGTCGCATACCTGTACAGTGTGTTTTCAATTTTGGCCCACCTAGAGGGCCATTCTGCGAGCGGTCTGCGGACCGCATGTCAGGAATGCGATCGCATTCCTGACCGCATTCCATGTTGGGGCTCCTATTTTTCTAATTTTAGAACCCGACCCCCAGTTCTTTAAAACGCCCCACCCCTTCATTTTAATGAGTTTTCTAAGCAACATAGAGAGAAGAAAGGGAGAGTTCTTGAGAGAGAAAGTGGTTCTTCCATCAATTTGATTCTCAAAATCCCTCAGACCTGATATTTCGAGTAATCTTTCTCTTCCTCATTCTAGCAGGTAAGAGCTCCCAACCCTTTTTCCATTAATTTTCTGATTTTAAACAAATGAAGGATTAGCATGAATTGATTCTAGAAAATAATAACTAAGACCTTGCATGCATGTTTAATAATGGTGTTAATCTAGTAAAAGGAAGTGGGTTGGGGTAAATTGCACAAAGAAGGGGTTGGTAAGCTAATGGGGTCACATAGTGTTCATCAAAATGCTTAAGAGAGTTCGAATTGTATGCATGATTTCCAATTCTGAGTTGAATGTGTTTAATTGTGAACTAGATTGATGGTACTAGTCGGTTCGGTGATTTGTGAGTAAAAGTTAAAAAAAAGGATTTCGACTCCAGGTATGTATGGCTAACTTTAATCTTCGTAAAGTGACCTTGTTGGTGCCGGAACAACCGCTATGTGATAATTGTCTGAGTAGGTGTAAATTAGGTGTTCTGAATATGTTGAGGCATGATGTCCTACTCTCTGACTGTCTAGTTGAGTTCCATGTATTATGCTATTCGGAATTGTGAAAAAGTGATTTACTTGTGAATGTTTTTACCATGTGTAAGGTTGGTTAAATACTCTAGTATGTTGGTATGAAAGATTGGTAACAAACCCAAGCATGTGAATATGACTAAGTGCTAAGAGTTGTGAAATGAAATGATGAGCAGGAATTGTGGTTGATTTAATCGTACTATGCTGATTGTGATAATGTTTTATATGACTCGTAGTTGGGCAAGATTTGTTGTGACTTGAACTCATATGGATGGTGGGTTGTATTGAAATCGTGTTCTTATAATGAAATTCTCTGTGATTGAATTGTGAATTGAAAATGTTGACATGGAATGTGATTGTCCGGTGGGATCGGGTTGCGCGCCGCAAAAGGAGGAATAAGGGTGGAATATGATTGTACGATGGGATCGGGTTGCACGCCGCAACAAGACGTAAGAAGGCTGAGTTGTGATTGTCCGGTGGTAACAAGACGTGGGTAATGCATGGGATAGGAAAGGCAAATCCAAGTCCGCTTGACTAGGGTCCTCCGGTTGAGCGCAGGTCGTGTCCCTCGCTTTTAGGGCGTGACAAACTTGGTATCAGAGCCTAAGGTTTTAAAAGTGTCCTAAGATGTCTCGGAGCCGTGTCTAGTAGAGCCTTTCTTATCGGTGTGTTGTCGACCACATCTATAATTAGGGCGCTACATGGACATTTAGGAAAATACCCTTTCATTGTTATTTTGTATCAAACGGTGAAGTGGAAATTGAAATTATCCTTGCTTAACTCGTGCATTGTTCCGAATTTTCAGTAAATGGCACCAAATAAGAGGGCTCGACTCGGCCTTGAGGCCAATGCCACCCCAAGTGTGGCCGTGAATTCTGTACCAGATGGTACGGGTGCGAGTGATTCCCCGACCTTGAATCTGCCTAGCCTTTCTATTCCGGATCAGAGTGTTCCTATTCCTGCTGCGGCATAGGGTGCTGCAATCCCTCCCGCTGACATTCCTGATCCTTCTTCAGTTCCAGTTTCCAATCTCGGTACCTCCATGGTGACCTTAGGGGAGCTATCCCATATGTTGACTCAGTTGGAGGCCGCTCAGGCCCAAAGATCTCATGCTACCCCTGTATCCTCTAACGGGCAGGGAGATTCCTCTGGTTCCAAAGTCAACCTGTTTCTGCGGTTGGCCCCTCCAGAGTTCTCAGGTACTGATCCAGAGGCCGATCCGCAGGATTTTCTAGATGAGATGTACAAGACTCTTCGGGTTATGAAGGCTACAGAGACAAAGGGGGTTGAGTTCGCTTCTTATAGGCTGAGGGGAACAACATATTCATGGTTCGAGATGTGGGAGGATTCCCGTGGGGAGGGAAGTCCTCCGGCGAGGTGGGATGAGTTCGTCGATGCTTTCATGGATCACTTCTTGCCTGCCGAGACTATGGCAGCTCGTGCTACAGAGTTTGAGGTCCTCAGAAAGGGCACCATGAGTGTGTGGGAGTACCACATGGAGTTTGTACGGTTGTCTAAGTATGCTCCTCACTTGGTGTCGACTATAGATGTCAGGGTTCGACATTTTGTTCAGGGCCTTAGTCCCTTGGTTGTGAATGAAGCTGCTACAGCTGCCTTGCACTTAGAAGTGAATTATGGGAAGATTGTGGGATTCGCCTAGGCTAAAGAGGCTAAGAAATTGAAGATAAGGTCAAAGATCTCGAGTAGCAGTAGGGCCCGGTCAGCGGGCCACTCGGGGAGTTCAGTTGGAGGAGGGAGACAAGTTCATGGGAGAGGGTCATCAGGGCCTTCCCAGTCTTACGCATAGTCCTCAGCTAGTGCACCACCATCCATGCACATTTATCAGCAGGGAGGTCATTTTGGACCCGATTCCGCTAGAAGGAGGTTTCCTCAGTCAGGTCGTTCGGGTGGGAGATCCCAGTAGCAGCGATATGGACAATGCCCTAAGTGTGGGAGGTTTCATACTGGATCTTGTTACTTGGATATCCCAGTGTGCTATAGATGTGGAGTGAGAGGTCGTATTCAGCGGGACTGTCGTGCGCCCAGTCAGGGAATTGGTAGGGGTTTTGCTTAGCCATCCGGTACTTCAGTCGCCACATCCTTAGTGCGTCCTCCAGCTCCAGCAGGGCGCGGTGCAGTTAGGGGTGGAGTACGAGGTAGGGGTAGACCCAGTCGATTCTATGTTTTAAGTGGTCGCCAGAGTGCGGAGGCTTCTCCAGATGCTGTCACAGGTATTCTAACTGTACAAGCCCTTGATGTTTATGCTCTTATTGATCCGTGGTCCTCTTTGTCTTATGTTACCCCATTTATTGCTTCAAATTTTGGGATAGAACCCGAACAGCTTCATGAGCCGTTCTCTGTATCGACTCCGGTGGTGATTCTATTACAGCCGCGCGAGTCTATAGAAATTGTGTTGTCACGGTGTGTGTTCGAGATACCACGACCGATCTTATCGAGCTTGGGATGGTAGATTTTGATGTTATCATGGGAATGGAATGGCTTTATTCGTGCTTTGCTAAACTCGACTGCCGAACCACAATTATGAGGCTCTAGTTTCTTAATGAGCCGGTTATTGAGTGGAAGGGGAATGTGTGGTGCCGAAGGGTAGGTTTATTTCCTACCTTAAGGCTTCGAAGATGATCAAGAAGAGGTGTGTTTATCATTTGGTCCGGGTTGCGGACACCGCTTTAGAGGTGCCTGCTCCCGAGTCCGTGCCTATTGTGAATGAATTTCTTGAAGTATTTCTTGACGAGCTTCTAGGGATTCCGCCAGATAGAGAGATCGATTTCGGGATTGATGTGCTACCAGATACGCGGCCAATATCTATTCCACCTTACAGAATGGCGCCAACAGAGTTGAGGGAGTTAAAGGAACAATTGAAGGACTTATTAGAAAAGGGGTTCATTCGGCCGAGTGTGTCGCCTTGGGGCGCACCAGTTCTTTTTGTCAGAAAGAAGGATGGGTCGCTTCGGATATGCATTGATTATCGGTAGCTCAACAAAGTCACCATCAAAAACAAATATCCATTGCCTCGGATAGATGATTTGTTCGACCAATTGCAAGGTGCAAGTTTTTTCTCCAAAATTGATTTACGGTCCGGGTATCATCAGTTGAAGATCAAAGAGCCTGATATTCCTAAGACCGCCTTCAAGACTCATTATGGTCATTTCGAATTTTTGGTAATGTCCTTTGGACTGACCAATGCTCCAGCAACTTTCATGGATCTTATGAACCGAGTTTTCAAGCCATTTCTAGACTCCTTCGTGATTGTTTTTATTGATGACATCCTTGTCTATTCGCGGAGTCGGGAGGATCATGTTAACCATCTTAGGGCAGTTCTGCAGACTCTTCATCATCACCAGTTGTATGCTAAATTTTCAAAATATGAGTTTTGGCTAGAATCAGTCACTGTTTTGGGTCATGTTGTTTCCAGAGAAGGGATTCAGGTTGATCCCAGAAGATCGCGGCAGTGAAAGATTGGCCTAGACCAACGACCCCGACAGAGATTCGCAGTTTCTTGGGTCTAGCTGGATATTATCAGAGGTTTGTGGAGGGATTCTCTACCCTCGCCTCCCCATTGACTAAATTAACGCAGAAAGCAGTGAAGTTCCAACGGTCCGACGCTTGTGAGAAGCGTTTTCAGGAATTGAAGTCGAGATTGACTTCGGCACCGGTATTGACCTTGCCAGAAGGTATAGAGGGATTTGTGGTTTATTGCGATGCTTCAAGGGTTGGTTTGGGGTGTGTGTTGATGCAACATGGGAAGGTTATAGTGTATGCTTCAAGGCAACTCAAGAATCACGTGAAGAATTATCCAACGCATGATTTGGAGCTCGCGACAGTGGTGTTTGCATTAAAACTTTGGCGGCATTATCTTTATGGGGTCCATGTGGACGTGTTCTCAGACCACAAGAGTCTTCAATATTTATTCAAGCAGAAGCAGCTGAATCTAAGGCAGCGGAGGTGGTTATAATTCCTTAAGGATTATGATATGAATATCTTATACCATCCAGGGAAGGCGAATGTGGTGGCCGACGCTCTTAGTCAGAAGTCTATGGGTAGTTTGGCTCATTTGGAGCGGATCAGAGGCCCTTGGCTCGGGAGGTTTATCAATTGTCCAGTTTGGGGGTTTGTCTTTCGACCTCAGACGAAGAGGAGGTTATGGTGCATAATGGAGCAAAATCGTCACTTGTAGCGGAAGTCAAAGAAAAGCAGTTTATTGATCCAGCATTGGCACAATTGAAGGAGGCAGTTCTGAATAACAAGATTTCGGCATTTGCACTCGGCAACGGTGATGGGGTATTGCGATGTCAAGGTAGGCTATGTGTTCCAGATGTGGATAATATTCGGGAGAGGTTAATGGCGGAGGCTCATAATTCCAGGTATTCTGTGCACCCAGGCTCTACGAAAATGTATCATGATCTCCGGGAAATTTATTGGTGGAGCGGTATGAAGAGGGGTGTGGCGGACTTTGTATCTAGATGTCCGAATTGTCAGCAGGTGGAGGTCGAGCATTAGCGGCCCGGTGGATTAACTCAGCTTATGGAAATACCGACGTGAAAATGGGAGACGATCAACATAGATTTCGTGGTAGGGTTACCTCGCACTCGGTGCAAGTTCGATTCAATTTGGGTGATAGTGGACCGACTCACCAAATCAGCTCACCTTTTGCCAGTCAAGTCCACCGATACTGCAGCACATTGCGCTCAGTTGTATATCATGGAGATAGTCAGACTTCATGGCACTCCAGTTTCTATTATCTCAAATCGAGGAGCCAATTCACAGCTAATTTTTGGAGGAAATTTTAGCATGGTTTGGGTACTTAGGTGAATCTCAGCACGACTTTCCACCTACATACTGATGGTCAAGCGGAGCGGACTATTCAGACGCTTGAAGATATGTTACGGGCTTGTGTTTTAGATTTCAAAGGTAGTTGGGATGACCATTTGCCGCTTATCGAATTTGCTTACAATAAAAGCTTTCATGCTAGTATTCAGATGGCCCCATTTGAGGCATTGTACGGAAGAAGGTGTAGATCTCCTATTGGATGGTTCGAAGCTGGTGAGGCGGAATTGTTAGGGCCAGATCTTGTGCACCAAGCTATGGGAAAAGTTAGAGTCATTCAGGAGAGGATGAAAACTGCTCAGTGTCGTCAGAAATCCTATGCGGACATTTGTCGAAGATAATTGGAATTCCAAGTAGATGATTGGGTGTTCTTGAAGGTGTCTCCCATAAAGGGAGTCATGCGATTAGGGAAGAAAGGGAAGTTGAGCCCTAGGTACGTCGGGCCATATCGGATCGCTCAAAGGATAGGACGGGTGGCTTATAGGCTGGAATTGCCCCTTGAAATGTCATTAGTACACCCGGTGTTCCATGTGTCCATGTTGAAGAAAGTGGTTGGAGATCCATCTGCCATCGTGCCAGTTGAGGCTATTGAGGTTAATGAAGAGTTATCATATGAAGAGGTTCCGGTTGCTATTCTTGATAGGCAAGTCCGTAAATTGAGAAGCAAAGTGATTGCTTCTGTTAAAGTGTTATGGCGAAGTCAACGAGTCGAGGAAGCCACGCGGGAAGCAGAGAAAAAATGAGAGAAAAATATCCCCATCTGTTTGAGCAAGTCTAGTAGTGATCGTGCGAATTGTTATCTCTAGGCAATTTGATGTTGTATTCAGATTTGTGCAAAGGCACCCCATTTTCCCCTAATTGCCTTATGGTTGTGACTTCCCAATGGTGCTAAAATTGTATATGTTGTTATTAATTGGGTAGTGTGCAACCCTTGAAGTAAATGAGATTTTTGTGAAACTTATGTGATAGGCAAATGATTAATAATAGTGTAGATTGGTAATGATTAATTGAAATATATACGGTGTATTAAGGTGATTGAATTGTATGGGACTCACTAAAATGACCAAATTATGTGCAAGTATGTGACACTAATTGAATCATATGCAAATTTGTGATGTAAAGAGAATGAACTATGTGTAGTTGTCGAAGTGATTGGATATGTGCAAGTGTTGAGGTAATGAATTGTATACCAGTTGTAGGGATAACATAAACTTTGTGATGATGCTTGAAAATGTGTTTCGGGGGCTCTCTGATAGGTAGATAGGTCTAAATACAAAGGAAACTCTGGCGAAATTTTCAAAAAATATTAGAGTTAGTGAAATTGGGAGTTTGCATGACATGTTTTCAAAACCAAATGATTTCCAAAATCCTCATTCAAGGACGAATGATTTTAAGAGGGGGAGGATGTAAGGACCCGTAAAATTTCTTGTTTAAAATAATGCCCGAATAAGTCCCCGAGTTTTTATAACTGTAAAAATCCTTAAAACGGACCTATTTTGAATAAAAAGTACCCCGGAATTTGAAAGATGTAATTTTCCAGAAGTTGGGCGTTATGCGACGCATTATGCGATCGCATAACGGGTATGCGGACCGCATAATGGTCGGATACCTGGGCAGGCCACTACCCAAATTGAGGACAACTATGCGGTCTAGAATGCGATCGCATTCTGGTTATGCGGACCGCATAGTTGTCGCATTATTGCCCATTGGTTTTTTGTGAGGGAGGTTATGCGACGCACTATGCGATCGCATAACGTCTGCATAGTGGTCGCATACCTATACAGTGTGTTTTCAATTTTGGCCCACCTGGAGGGCCATTCTGCGACCGTCTGCGGACCGCATGTCAGGAATGCGATCGCATTCCAGACCGCATTCCGTGTCGGGGCTCCTATTTTTCTAATTTTAGAACCCGACCCCCATTTCTTTAAAATGCCCCACCCCTTCATTTTAACGAGTTTTTTGAGCTAGAAAGAAGGAAGGGAGAGTTCTTGAGAGAGAAAGTGGTTCTTCCATCAATTTGATTCTCTAAATCCCTCAGGCCTGATATTTCGAGTAATCTTCTTCTTCCTCATTCTAGCAGGTAAGAGCTCCCAACCCTTTTTCCATTAATTTTCTGATTTTAAACAAAGGGAGGATTAGCATGAATTGATTCTTGAAAATATTAACTAAGACCTTGCATGCATGTTTAATAATGGTGTTAATCTAGTAAAAGGAAGTGGGTTGGGGTAAATTGCACAAAGAAGGGGTTGGTAATCTAACGGGGTCACATAGTGTTCGACAAAATGCTTAAGAGGGTTCGAATTGTATGCATGATTTCCAATTCTGAGTTGAATGTGTTTAATTGTGAACTAGATTGACGGTACTAGTCAGTTCGGTGATTTGTGAGTAAAAGTTAAAAAAGGGATTTCGACTCCAGGTATGTATGGCTAACTTTAATCTTCTTAAAGTGACCTTGTTGGTGCCGGAATAGCTGCTATGTGATAATTGTCTGAGTAGGTGTAAATGTGGTGTTCTGAATATGTTGAGGCATGATGTCCTACTCTCTGATTGTCTAGTTGAATTCCATGTATTATGCTATTCGGAATTGTGAAAAAGTGATTTACTTGTGAATGTTTTTACCATGTGTAAGGTTGGTTAAATACTCTAGTATGTTGGTATGAAAGATTGGTAATAAACCCAAGCATGTGAATATGACTAAGTGCTAAGAGCTGTGAAATGAAATGATGAACAGGAATTGTGATTGATTTAATCGTACTACGCTGATTGTGATAATGTCTTATATGACTCGTAGTTGGGCAAGATTTGTTGTGACTTGAACTCTATGTGATTGAATTGTGAATTGAAAATGTTGACATGGAATGTGATTGTCCAGTGGGATCGGGTTGCGCGCCGCAACAGGAGGAATAAGGGTGGAATATGATTGTACGGTGGGATCAAGCTGCGCGCCGCAACATGAGGAATAAGGATGGAATATGATTGTACGGTGGGATCGGGTTGCACGCCGCAACACGACGTAATAAGGCTGAGTTGTGATTGTCCTGTGGGATCGGGTTGTGCGCCGCAACATAATAAATAAATATGATTGTCAGGTGGGATTGGGTTGCGCGCCGCAACAGGTAGAAATAAGGGTGGATTGTTGAGAAGGAATAAGGGTGGAGTGTGATGGTGTTGAAATAAGAACCTGTGGAACTTTAATTGTGATTATTGCGGTATCTCTATGTTGTGACTGTTTGATATCTATGACTGTTTCTTATCTGTGCATTGTTGATCTTACTTAGAGTAAAGTTGTTCATACATACTAGTACTATTCAATGGTACTAACGTCCCTTTTGCCGGGGGCGCTACATTTCATGATGATTGTAGGTGGTTCCATAGCAGGTAACTTAGCCCACCGACAGTAGTGCCCCCTCTCCGTTTCGTCAACCGTGTTGGTGATCCCCACTTCCTCTCGGGGCCATGTGTGGTTCATGCCACCTTCTTTTGGGTCTATTTTGTATTGTAAGGTATAGCCGGAGCCTTGTTGCCGACAAGTATTGTATAAACTCCTACTACTCGTAGAGGCTCCGTAGACACAATGTGGGTATTGTATAAATGTATTTTGGATAGTGACAATCGTGGTCCATGTGGTAGAAGTACGTATGTTGTATGTATTTTGGTAAGCATTTGGTATCATATGTTGTTAACGCTAAGAAGAAGAAATGAATTCAAGTTGTAATTTTATGTTCAAGACTAACTGGTTATTTCACATGTATATCATATATTGAAATCACGTGGGTAATGCGTGGGATAGGAAAGGCAAATCCAGGTCCGCTTGACTGGGGTCCTCCGGTTGAGCGTCGGTCGTGTCCCTCGATTTGGGGCGTGACAGTGATAGCATCCTAGGAGGCTCAAATCTATTCAAGGACAAGAATGAAGCTTTGGAATCTCAAAGAGGGCCTTTAACAAGATGTCAAGCTAAACTGTTGCCAAACAAGGTCATTAGACATCAAGTGCAAGTAAAGAAGTTGTTAATTGGGATGACAGAGCCCAAGGACAAAAGATATGAATTGGGTATATATTACAATTGTTTTATGGCCCAAGTTTATGTCCAAGAAGAGGAGGATTGGATCCCAAGATACATGCTTTGAAGAAGGTCCTAGTCAGTCAACTTTTGAACCAATTTGGCACCTAAAATGTGTCCAAACTTGAAGCCCATGAAGTCCTACATAAAGCCCCATTTTCATAGCATAAAATATACTTACTTGATGTCCAAGAAGGATACAATAGCTTTTCAAGATGTTGAATGCAAGTTTGTGCCAAGTTGCTTGCCAATTTCCTTCAAAATTTTCAAGATTTTCAAGATTCTTTCCAAGATTGGTTTGGGACTTATTTCCATATATTATGGGACTATATTTATTGCTTTCCTAGTTAGTTAAGGTTATGTTTTCCTTTTCCTAAGATTGTTGGAAGTACTTTCCAAGAATGACTTGGGTTTTGCTTCCTAGTATTTTCCTTTTCCTAAGGTAGTTGGACTTGTTGTCCAAAGTAGTTTAGGACTTTATTTCCTTGTTTTTTAGGTACAATTTCGTGACCCCTCTCTATATAAAGGGTGTCTTCTTTGTTTTTAGACTTAGATTATTATAGACATTATCAATGAAAATTGTGAGATTTTTCTTGCACTCTTGCATGTGGCTACTCTTCGATTTATTCTTCAACTTTCCAGACTCAACTTAAGGTGGTAAGATTAAATTCTTTTGAAATCTTAGATCACTTCTAGGTATTCAAGAAAGGTGATAAGTTTAGGCTTATTGTTGTTCTTGTACTAAAGGGTCGGATTTCACAATCTATTTCTTGTTTTTAAGTCTCTACCAAAGGAAATTAGTTCTTTGTTAGCTAATTGTTGTTATTAGGATTCAAATCAGAGAATAGACTTCTTGATTTCAAGAAACTCTTTCTTGAATTCAATCTATCTTTATTTTTTCGTCTTTTTTGTTTCTTTATTTTTTTTTTAGCTTCTGCATGTTTCTTGATTTTCTTTAGTAGTTCTCGGACCCCTATCGTGTTGTTATCAAGTGGTATCAGAGCATAGGCTAATCAAGATTTTAATCTTGATAATC
>ML275859.1:64841-110205 GCA_005239495.1 Nicotiana undulata
TGATGTCCGTGATTTGTGCCCTTAGAATTGACAAAGAATACAGCTATAACTCAATTAGCTCTTATATGGTTGAAAAATTGAACCTGCTTTGTGTTGACCGTATTGAACCCTACATATTGAGAGGAGTAAAGGTAGATAAAAAAGTGTTATTACTATTCTCTATTGGAAGGTATGAGGATGCGATCTGGTGTGATGTGATTCCCATGAATAATTATCATATCTTGTTGGGAAAGCCATGGTATGCCTACAGAAGAGCTTCATATAGCATGGAAAAAAATAGATACTCTTTTGAAGTTAACGGGAAGAAACTCATTCTTGGGCCTTTGACTCCCTCACAAATTTGGGAAGACGAAAATACTGTTAAAGAGAATATGGAAAAATATGAGAGAGAAAAGAATGAGAGGAGTAAGGGAGTGCATGTTGACATCCCAAGAGAGGAAAAAGGAGAGGTTGTGTTGAGCGAAGAGAATGGGATATCAAGTGAGAAGAAGACTGATCTTGAGGGAAAAGAAAAGAGGAAAGGCAATGAGATAACAAAAGTATGTGAGGTAGGGAGAGAAAAACAGGAGGGTTTGAGTGAAGAAAAATAAGAAAACTTTACTGAGAGAAAAGAGGCTAAGGATGAGGAAAAAATTAGTCTTGAGATAAAAGCCAAAGAGAGTGAAAGCAAGAAAAAAATTTCTTTACTTCCTAACCCATTAACTATTTCTTATTTTAGTTCTTGTGATTTTTTGCAGCCATATGTGTACCTTTTGAAAGGAGAGGTGAGGCACAAGAGATGGTAGCAAAGAATCCAATTGGATTCCAACATGAATTTAGCGAAATCAATTCTTGTTGGATGGTGGATAATAAAAGCTTGGTTAATTTTTTTGTTGTTGAGCCTTTTGTCTATTTTGATTCTTATTTACAGGTTTACAACATGGAGTTCCCTAAAGGCATTGTTAAGTTAGAGCCATTGCATAAAAAAATAAAAGGTGATGTTGTTCCATTAAAAAATAAGTCCAAGTATGGTATGTATAATTGGTTTATTCACATTCTTGACCTTTCTAGAACACCTAAGGTATTTTTGGATCTTATTTCTTATGTTGGTGATTTTATAATTTTTGTGGATGATAATATTTTGATGCATATCAAGTCATTAACTATAATATCTAAGTTCAAGTGCAAGAGTAATTTGCTTACTTTTGAAATTGAGTATGACACAGATGATTATGCATTCCAACTTGGTGGAAAGAGGCATGAAATTTATGAGAAAAGGCTTGCTAATGAGTTAAATGTTCTTTCTTCTCTTATTGAAGTGCCTAAGGAGTTTTCATGTGATAAATTGCTAGAATGTGAGTTTTGTTGTTCGATGGGAAGTCATTGCTCTAGTCATATTTATTGTGAGGCTGTAAAAGTGATTGCTTCTAGTAAAGAGGATATGCATGATTATTGTGACATTAGTGATCAAATACTCTTTCATGGACCTATCTATGACTCTTTTTGTGACAGTTTGAGCAATTATGTAGAATTCATTGGTGTTGCGAATATTATTGGGGAAACTTATAATCATGAGCTTGGATGTATTGAATATTTTATTTTGGAATTTATGTGTTCTTCTAACCTTTCTGAGAATTTATGTGTTTCTTTAAATAACTTACATGTAGAAGAATCCACGGGATTTATAATTGATAATTGGCTTATATCATAAAAGTGTCTTATTTGATACATGTGACAGTGATAATTGTGTTAAATGGTTGCATGGCTAATATTTTATAATTTCTGTAGCGTGCACATATTTGGACTACCTTATCAACAAGATCGCATTGCAAATTTCATTATATAGTTCATCTAAGAGAGGGTTTTATTTGACAAATCTAAGTAGGCATAAATTTTATTGGGATGATGATGCCCATATGCTTTATAAGAGAGTATTTACACCTATTAGGCTTAATTGGGTTAAATGGACACATGGTCACTATCTTGTTTTATTGCTACCATTTTTTCAGATTAGTGGATGTCATTTACTAGTGCATGTTTTCTTTTTCTTGCAAGGTCGAAATTCGAGGACGAATTTTCTTCAAGAAGAGGGGAATGATAGCATCCTAGGAAGCTCAAATCTATTCAAGGACAAGAATGAAGCTTTGGAACCTCAAAGAGGGCCTTTAACAAGATGTCAAGCTAAAGTGTTGCCAAACAAAGTCATTAGACATCAAGTGCAAGTAAAGAAGTTGTTAATTGGGATGACAGAGCCCAAGGACAAAGGATATGAATTGGGTATATATTACAATTGTTTTATGGACAAAGTTTATGTCCAAGAAGAGGAGGATTGGATCCTAAGATACATGCTTTGAAGAAGGTCCTAGTCAGTCAACTTTTGAACCAATTTGGCACCTAAATTTGTCCAAACTTGAAGCCCATGAAGTCCTACATAAAGCCCCATTTTCATAGCATAAAAAGGACTTACTTTATGTCCAAGAAGGATACAATAGCCGTTCAAGATGTTGAATGCAAGTTTGTGCCAAGTTGCTTGCCAATTTCCTTCAAAATTTCCAAGATTTTCAAGATTCTTTCCAAGATTGGTTTGGGACTTATTTCCATATATTATGGGACTATATTTATTGCTTTCCTAGTTAGTTAAGGTTATGTTTTCCTTTTCCTAAGATTGTTGGAAGTACTTTCCAAGAATGACTTGGGTTTTGCTTCCTAGTATTTTCCTTTTCCTAAGGTAGTTGGACTTGTTGTCCAAAGTAGTTTAGGACTTTATTTCCTTGTTTTTTAGGTACAATTTCGTGACCCCTCTCTATATAAAGGGTGTCTTCTTTGTTTTTAGACTTAGATTATTATAGACAATATCAATAAAAATTGTGAGATTTTTCTTGCACTCTTGCGTGTGGCTACTCTTGGATTTATTCTTCAACCTTCAAGACTCAACTTAAGGTGGTAAGATTAAATTCTTTCGAAATCTTAGATCACTTCTAGGTATTCAAGAAAGGTGATAAGTTTAGGCTTATTGTTGTTCTTGTTATTCTAAAGGGTCGGGTTTCACAATCTATTTCTTGTTTTTAAGTCTCTACCAAAGGCGATTAGTTCTTTGTTAGCTAATTGTTGTTGTTAGGATTCAACTCCAAGAATAGACTTCTTGATTTCAAGAAACTCTTTCTTGAATTCAATCTATCTTTAATTTTTCGTCTTTTTTGTTTCTTTATTTTTCTTTTAGCTTCCGCATGTTTCTTGATTTTCTTTAGTAGTTCTCGGACCCCTATCGTGTTGTTATCAGACAGAGAGTGAAAAAAGTGAGGGAGAAGAAGAGGGGGATGTGAGTGATGAAGACGATGTAGAACTGCCTCATACTGGTATTATTAGGGTGGCTAGGAAGATTATGAGTGGAGAATACGAGAGTAATAAATGTGAGGATGAGGAGAGAGGTGTGAGTGAAGATGAAGATGAAGTAAAACAACCTTTTAATGATGGCATGATTGGGGTAGTTAGGAGGATTATGACTATCAATTTAGGAAGCAATAGTGAATAACAAAGGGAGAATATATTTCATATTAGGTGTGGGATAAAAGGGAAAAGATGTTCTATGATCATTGATAGTGGTAGTTGTGCTAATGTGGTGATTTCATACTTTGTGGAAAAATTGGACTTGCATGCATGAAACATCCTACTCCCTATAGACTCCAATGGTTAAATGATAGTGGTGAACTAAAGGTAAACAAACAATGCATGATTTCATTCAATGTTGGTAGATATGAGGATGATATTCTTTGTGACATAATTCCTATGCAAGCTTGTCATATCTTATTAGGTCGTCCTTGGCAGTATGATAGGAATGTTTTTCATGATGGAAGGAAGAATAGATATTCTCTTGAGCTTAATGGCAGGAAATTTACTCTTGCACCCTATCTCCTTCTCAAGTGTTTGGAGATCCGAAGAGATTAAGGGAAACAATGGGAAAACCAAGGGGAGGGATAAAAAGTGAGCTTGAGGGAAAAGAAAAGAAAGGAGGCCAAGAGTGATAACAATACGATAGGGGTCCAAGAATTACTAAAGAAAAAAAAATCAAGAAACGTGCGGAAACAAAAAAAAAGACGGAAAATTAAGGATAGATTGAATTCAAGAAATAAGTCTATTCTTGAAGTTGAATCCTAATAACAACAATTAGCTAACGAAGAACTAATCGCCTTTGGTAGAGATTAACGAACAAGAGATAGATTGTGAAACCCGACCCTTTAGAATAACAAGAACAAAAATAAGCCTAAACTTATCACCTTTCTTGAATACCTAGAAGTGATCTAAGATTTCTAAAGAATTTAATCTTACCACCTTAAGTCGAGTCTTGAAGGTTGAAGAATAAATCCAAGAATAACCACACACAAGAGTGCAAGAAAAAACTCACAATTTTTATTGATAATAGTCTAAGTCTAAAAGCAAGAAGATACCCCTTTATATAGGGAGGGGGTCACGAAATTCTACCTAAAAATTAAGGAAATAAAGTCCTAAACTACTTTGGACAACAAGTCCAACTACCATAGGAAAAGGTAAAACTCTAGGAAATAAAAACCAAGTCAATCTTGGAAAGTAATTCCAATAATCTTAGGAAAATAAAAACAAAACCTTAACTACCTAGGAAAGCATCAAATATGTCCTAACAAACTAGGAAATAAAATAAGGAACTTTAACTCCTTGTCCTATGTCTTGGCCGCCCCTCCTTGAGCTGATTTATGGTGATTTAGACGCCTAATTTAGGCCCTCTTTGACTGGTGCTTGGACCCCAATCTACCTCCTCTTGGATTTGGACTTGGACCATGAAATGAGTGTAGCACTTAGCTAAATCATCTCCATAATTCTTGAATTGTTCTTCCACCATTAGTGCCTTCTTGATTTCCCATTGAAGCCCAACAACCTTGTCTTGCTTCTCCTTAGCTTGAGACCTTGTGAATTGCCTTCTTGGTGCTTCTAAAGCTTTATGCTTGTCCGTTGAGCTATCATTCCCATTTTCTTGAAAAGAATTCATCCTCGAATTTGAACCTACATCAAACAAGGATAAGTCAGCAACATTGAAAGTAGCCCTTACTTGACACTCACCTGGAAGGTCCAATTTGTATGCATTATCTCCAATCCTTTCAAGTACTTTAAATGGCCCATCTCCTCTAGGGTACAATTTTGTCTTCCTTTTTTAAGGAAATCTCTCCCTCCTCATATGAACCCAAACCAAATCACCTGGCTCAAAGATAACTAGTTTTCGACCTTTATTTCTTCGTAAAGTTGTTTGCTCATTCTTCCTCTCAATTGCGAGTTTGGTATGCTCATGAATAGTCTTCATCAAATCAGCTTTATTTTTCCCATCAAGACTAACCATCTCATTAGTAGGCAAAGGCAATAAGTCAAGGGGTGTAAGGGGGATAAAGCCATAAACAACTTCAAAAGGAGAATAACCACTAGATGAATGAACAATTCGATTGTAAGCAAATTCTAAGGTTCTATTTACTACCTCGGTTTGTCCGTCAGTTTGTGGATGACAAGAAGTAGAAAACAACAATTTTGTTCCCAATTTCCCCAAAGAACACGCCAAAAGTGGGTTAGAAACTTGGCATCCCTATCACTAACAATGGTTCGAGGTATACCATGCAATTTAACAACTTCTCTAACAAATAAATCAGCAACATGAGAAGTATCATTAAGTCGTTAAACAAGGAATAAAACGAGCCATTTTTGAGAACCTATCTACCACAACAAAGATGCTATCCCTACCATACCTTTTTCTAGGCAATCCTACACAAAGTCCATAGAAATATCAATCCAAGGTGAAATAGGAACAGGTAATGGCGTGTATAAACCATGGGCCAACACTTTAGATTTAGCTTGTTTTCATTCAAGACATTGAGCACAAAATCTTTCAACATCTTTTCTCATATTAGGCAAAAAGAAATTTTCAGCAAGGATGTCAAGTGTTTTAGGCACACCAAAGTTTCCCATAAGCCCCCTACAATGTGCTTCCCTCACAAAAACTTCTCGCAAAGAACAATTAGGGACACAAAGCTTATTCTCTTTAAAAAGAAACCCATCTTTCAGATTATACTTCTCAACATGCCCATTTAAACATGCCGAAAATGCTACATCAAAATAGAATCATCAACATATAAATTCTTAATATGATCAAATCCCATCAATTTAGAAGTAAGAGTAGAAACAAGAGCGTACCTTCTTGAAAGCGCATCAGCAACTATATTGTCTTTACCTTGTTTGTAGCTAATCACATAAGGGAATGTCTCAATGAATTCAACCCATTTGGCATGTCTTCTACTAAGTTTACCTTGGCTTTTCAAGTATCTTAAAGACTCATGGTCAGTTTTTATCACAAACTCCTTTGGCCACAAATAATGCTGCCATGTAGCAAGAGCCTAAGCATACAATTCTTTATCATAAGTAGAATAATTCAATGCAGCATCATTCAACTTCTCACTAAAATAAGCGATTGGTTTATAATCTTGCATTATAACAGCTCCAATACCTCTACCAGATGCATCACACTCAATTTCAAAGGACTTATTAAAATCAGGTAATTATAACAAAGGAGCAGAACACAATTTATCCTTCAAAATATTAAATGCATACTCTTGCTCTTTTCCCCAATTAAAGACCTTATCCTTCTTAATAACTTCAGTTAAAGATGCAGCAATTGAACTAAAATCTCTAACAAATCTCCTATAAAAGCTGGCAAGTCCATGAAAACTTCTAACTTCAGTAATGCTCTTAGGTGTAGGCCAATCTTTAATCGCTTTGATTTTATCTTTATCTACCTCAACACCTCTAGAACTCACAACAAAACCCAAGAAAACTACCTTATCTACACAAAAAGTGCACTTGGATAAATTTGCATACAATTGTTGCTCCCTAAGCACATTACAAACTTGTTTCAAATGTTCGACATGCTCTTCTAAAGATTTTGAAAAGATCAGAATATCATCAAAATAAACGACTACAATTTTCCATGAAAATCCTTAAAGATAAGGTTCATTAACCTCATGAATGTACTAGGTGCATTAGTTAACCCAAACGGCATCACTAACCATTCATACAATCCATATTTAGTCTTAAAGACAGTTTTCCACTCATCTCCAGGATTCATTCTAATTTGGTGATATCCACTCTTCAAATCAATTTTAGAGAATATTTGAGAACCATACAATTGGTCAAGCATATCATCTAAACGAGGAATAGAATGGCGATACTTTACCGTTATTTTATTAATGCAGTCCACGCACATCCTCCAAGTGCCATCCTTCTTTGGCACCAAAAGCACGGGCACAGAACAAGGGCTCATGCTTTCTCTTACAAATCCCTTATCAAGCAGCTTCTCTACTTGTCTATGTAATTCTTTTGTTTCTTCTGAATTGCTCCTATAAGCAGGCCTATTAGGAATTTGTGATCCTGGCACAAAATCAATTTGATGCTCTATTCCGCCTAAAGGTCGTAAACCTTTAGGAAGATCCTCAGGAAAAACATCTTCAAAATCCTGCAAAAGATTAGAAATAACACTAGGCAAAGGGATGTTAGTGAATCATTATTAAAAAGAACTTCCTTATAAGTGAGCAAGATAATAAACATCCCCTCTCTTTTTTTGCAATTAAACACTCTTTGGCTTTTGCAAAGCTCACTTTTTTTCAATCTTAGCCTCTTTCCTCTCACCAATGCTCTCTTTTTTTAACTCTTCCCCACCTTTTCCTTTCTCTCTTTGCTTCCCTCTCTCTCCTCACACCTCACTTTTTCTTTCCTTTCAGTCTCTTGTTTTGATCCCTCCCCATGTTTCCCCATTGATTCTTTTATCTTTTTCTGATCTTCATACACTTGGGAAGGAGTTAAAGGTGCAAGAATGTATTTCTTTCCATTATGCTCAAGAGAGTATCTATTTTTCCTCCCATCGTGAAAAGCACTCCTATCATACTGCCATGGGCGCCCCAACAAGATATGACAAGCTTGCATGGGTACCATATCACATAGAATTTCGTCAGCGTACCTTCCAATCTTGAAGGAGACCATGCATTGCTTATTCACCTTTACCTCTCCACTATCATTGAACCATTGCAACCTATAAGGTCTAGGGTGCTTCGTCCATTCCAACCCTAACTTTTCCACCAAATATGCACTCACAACATTAGCACAACTCCCATTATCAATTATCATAGAACAAATTTTATCTTTAATCTCACATCGGGCATGGAATATGTTTTCCCTTTGTTCTTCATTAGAGTGACCCAAATTAATATGCATAAGCCTCCTAACCACAAAATTCACCCCACTATCAATGTACTCCATCTCTTCTCCTTCTTCACCCTGTACAAAGTTTTCTTCTTGTTCTTCACTTGGTTCACTTTTTTCACTCTCATATCCCCCATCCTCTTTGATTAGAATGTTTCTTCTACTTGAGCATTCATAAGCCTTATGCCCTCTCCCTTGACACTTGAGACATTTAATAGAAGAAGTAGAAGGAGAAGTTTTTTGCATAAAAGGCTTACCCCCATCTCTGGATTCTACTTTGCTCCTGCCCTTGTCGTCATGGAATTTAAGAGTAGGTGCCTCCTCAGATTTTGGCCATTTCTTCTTTGGAATAGCAGTTGGCCGGCTTCTCCATGAGCTATATTGCTGTCTCCTTTTGTTTTGTCTTTCTACCTTTACAGCTAATTCAACTAACTCATCTAAAGTTACATATTGTTGTAATTCGACTACATCAGCTATTTCCTTATTTAAACCATTCAAAAACCTAGCCATTGTAGCCTCCTCTTCCTCCATACAATTAGCTTGGATCATAGCCATATCCATAGCCTTAAAGTACTCATCTACAGTCATGGACCCTTGCCTCAAAGTTTGAAGACGTTGTTGTAGATCTCTTTGAAAGTGTGATGGCACAAATCTCTTCCTCATTACCCTTTTAATCTCAGCCCATGTAGCAACGAGTTCTTGTCCTTCTTGCAATATGTCCCTAGAAAGCTTTTTCCACCATATTGCCGCATCGTCAGAAAAATCAACAGCAGCAAGTTTAACCTTCTTACCCTCAGAATAGTTGTAGCAGTCAAAGATGGCTTCAACTTTTCTCTCTCAATCAAGGTACAAGTCTGGATCCCTTGTTCCCTTAAAAGATGGCATCTTCATCTTTATACTACTCATATTATCATCCTCTAGTCTTCCTCTTTGTCCCCTCCTATCTCTTCCTACCCTCTCAAAATCAATATCATAATTAAAATCGTCGATAGGGTTTTCTTGATTTACAATGGGAGCAGGGGCTACATTTCTCCTAGCTTGAGGTCTAGCGTTATTTCCCCCACGCGGTTCAGCTATTGTAACATTTTGCTCAGCAATGGTGTCCCTCATCTCTTGGAATTGCAAATTCCACCTTTCAAATTGTTGGTGCATAGCTTGCAAGGTGAAATCATTCCTTCCTTTGATTTCGGCTTCTTGAAGAACCCTTTGTTCATCATCACTACTTGTGCGAGACATCTTCAACAAAGCAATATATGTATATCTCTCAATTTGGCTTTTTCCCACTGATGTTCTCACCTCTTTTGCCTTTTTACACTCACTGCAACTCTTGGTCGTTACTCTTTAGATTTATTAATAAATCTTACTAGTCACAACCCTTAGTGATAAGAATATGAAGTTTAGAAAAAGAAAGAAAAGGAATGACCAAACCTAGGAAGAGTAGGAAATGGTTAGTAGGAAAAAAAAAGGAAAGAAATCTAGGAAACCCCAAACCCACAAGAATAAGGAAAGAAGTTTCCTTAATCTTCAAGTACAAAAATCCCCTTTTCTTGTTTCCTTTCTCGACTTGGAAACCAAATAATACTTGAATTCTAAAACAGTAATGTGCTAAGACTTTTTTTTTGGGGCTGATTTTCGTTTTTTTTTCTTTTTGCTCAAGAACCTCCCAAGATTATCAAGATTGAAATCATGATTAGCCTATGCTCTGATACCACTTGATAACAATACGATAGGGGTCCAATAATTACTAAAGAAAAAAAAATCAAGAAACTTGCGGAAACAAAAAAAAGACGGAAAATTAAGGATAGATTGAATTCAAGAAAGAATTTCTTGAATTTAAGAAGTCTATTCTTGAAGTTGAATCCTAACAACAACAATTAGCTAACGAAGAACTAATCGCCTTTGGTAGAGATTAAAGAACAAGAGATAGATTGTGAAACCCGACCCTTTAGAATAACAAGAACAATAATAAGCCTAAACTTATCACCTTTGTTGAATACCTAGAAGTGATCTAAGATTTCTAAAGAATTTAATCTTACAACCTTAAGTCGAGTCTTGAAGGTTGAAGAATAAATCCAAGAATAACCACACACAAGAGTGCAAGAAAAAACTCACAATTTTTATTTGTAATAGTCTAAGTCTAAAAGCAAGAAGATACCCTTTTATATAGGGAGGGGGTCACGAAATTCTACCTAAAAATTAAGGAAATAAAGTCCTAAACTACTTTGGACAACAAGTCCAACTACCATAGGAAAAGGTAAAACTCTAGGAAATAAAAACCAAGTAAATCTTGGAAAGTAATTCCAATAATCTTAGGAAAATAAAAACAATACCTTAACTACCTAGGAAAGCATCAAATATGTCCTAACAAACTAGGAAATAAAATAAGGAACTTTAGCTCCTTGTCCTATGTCTTGGCCGCCCCTCCTTGAGCTGATTTATGGTGATTTAGACGCCTAATTTAGGCCCTCTTTGACTGGTGCTTGGAACACAATCTACCTCCTCTTGGATTTGGAATTGGACCATGAAATGAGTGTAGCACTTAGCTAAATAATCTCCATAATTCTTGATCTCCCATTGAAGCCCAATAACCTTGTCTTGCTTCTCCTTAGCTTGAGATCTTGTGAATGGCCTTCTTGGTGCTTCTAAAGCTTTATGCTTGTCCGTTGAGCTATCAAAGAGTTAGAAAAAAAGAAAGATGGCCAAGAGAAAGAGAGAGAGAGGCAAGCAATTTGAGAGAAGAGATAAAAAGGGGTTTGAGTGAAATAATAGAAAGTCTTGGTGAGGGGAAAAAGGCTAAGGAAAGGAAAAAAGAGAGTTTCTATATAAAAGCCAAAGAATGTTATAAATGCAAGAAAAGAGGGGTTGCCCATAATACTACTTACTTACAAAGAAGCTTTGATTAATTCTGAGTTACTAACTTCTTCTTTGCCAAGTAGTATTGCTTCTCTTTTGCAGGATTTAGAAGATGTCTTTCCTGAAGATATTCCTAATGGATTTCCACCTTTACGTGGTATTGAGCGTCAAATTGATTTCGTGCCTGGGTCACAAATCGCAAACATGCCTGCTTATAGGAGTAATCCAGAAGAGACAAAAGAGATTCAAAGGCAAGTTGCTTGAGAAAGGCTTTGTGAGAGAGAGCATGAGCCTTTGCTCTATTCTTGTCCTATTGGTACCCAACAAGGATGGAACTTGGAGGATGTGCGTGGATTGTAGAGCAATCAACAAGATAACGGTAACGTATCGCCGTCCTATCCCTCGACTTGGTGACATGTTGGATGAATTACATGGATCCAAAATCTTTTCTAAAATTGATCTAAAAAGTGGTTACCATCAGATTCGAATGAATCATGGAGATGAATGAAAAACTGCTTTTAAGACCAAATATGGGCTTTATGAGTGGTTAGTTATGCCTTTTGGCTTGACTAATGCACCTAGCACTTTCATGAGATTAATGAATCATATCTTTAAGGATTTTCATGGGAAATTTGTTATGGTGTACTTTGATGATATCTTGATCTTTTCTAAAACTTTAGAGGAGCATGTAGAACACCTAAAACAAGTTTTTAAAGTTCTTAGAAAGCAACTTTTATTTGCTAATCTTAAAAAGTACACTTTTTGTGTGGATCGTGTGATTTTCTTGGGTTTTGTAGTTAGTTCTAAAGGATTTGAGGTTGATGAAGAGAAATCAAAGCAATAAAGGAATGACCTAAACCTAAGAGTGTAACTGAAGTTAGGAGTTTTCATGGACTTGCTAGTTTTTATAGGAGGTTTGTGACTTTAGCACCATTGTTTCTCCTTTAACAAAAGTTATTAAAAAGGATAAGATTTTTACATGGGGAAAGGAACAAGATGATGCTTTTAACTTGTTGAAAGAAAAATGTGTTCATCTCCTCTTTTGCAGTTACCTGATTTTTCTAAGTCTTTTGAGGTTGGATGTGATGCCTCTGGAAAAGGAATAGGTGTTGTTTTGATGCAAGACTCAAATCCAATTGCATACTTTAGTGAAAATCTGAGTGGAGCTACATTGAACTACTCAACTTATGACAAAGAGCTATATGCTTTGGTAAGGGCTTTAGCTATATGGCAACATTATTTGTGGCCAAGAGAGTTTGTGGTGAAGACTGATCATGAATCCTTGAGATATTTGAAGATCCAAGGTAAGCTTAATCGCCGCCATGCAAAATGGGTTGAATTCATTGAAACATTCCCATATGTGATTGCTTACAAGCAAGGAAAAGAGAATGTGGTTGCTGATGCACTTTCAAGAAGGTATGTCTTGGTTTCTTCTCTTACTTCTAAATTGATGGATTTTTATCTAATCAAGGGACTTTATTCTAATGATTCTGATTTTGGAAAGGCTTTTGAAGAATGTAAGTTGGGTCCTTATGAGAGATTCAATCTTCAAGATGGATTCCTTTTTAAAGAAAATAAATTGTGTATTCCTAATTGCTCTTTGCGTGAATTGTTTGTTAAGGAAGCACATTGTTGTGGACTCATGGGACACTTTGGAGTGCCCAAAACTTTGGATATACTCGCTGAACATTTTTTTTGGCCAGGCATGCGAAAGGATGTCGAAAAAGTGTGCTTTCAATGTCTTGAATGTAAACAAGCTAAATCAAAAGTGTTACCGCATAGTCTTTATACTCCTTTACTTGTCCCTACTTCTCCTTGGATTGATATTTCTATGGATTTTGAGTTAGGACTTCCTAGAACTAAGTATGGTAAGGATAGTATATTTATGGTGGTAGCTAGATTTTCAAAAATGGCTCATTTTATTCCATGCTTGAAGACTAATGTTGCATTACATGTGGCTGATTTATTTGTGAAGGAAGTGGTTAAATTACATGGCATACCTAAAACTATCATTAGTGATAGGGATGCTAAATTCTTAAGTCACTTTTGGAGAGTTCTTTGGGCAAAGTTGGGAACTAAATTACTATTTTCTACATCTTGTCACCCACAAACTGATGAACAAATTGAAGTAGCTAATAGGACCTTACAGAATATGTTGAGAGCTGTTTTAAAAGGAAAATTAACTTCTTGGGAAGAACATTTGCCCATGGTAGAGTTTGCCTATAACAGAACTATCCACTCTTCTACTGGTAAGTCTCCTTTTGAAGTTGTTTACGGATTTAATCCTCTCACTCCCCTTGATTTATTGCCTTTGCCTACTAATGACATTGTTAATATTGATGGTAGGAATAAGGCTGAAATGATGAAGAAGATTCATGAACATACAAGGCTTGCAATTAAACGGAAGAATGAACACTTATGAAGAAATAAGGGGCGAAAATCTGTTATTTTTAAGCCTGGAGATTTAGTTTGGGTGCATTTTAGGAAAGAAAGATTTCCTGCCAAACGAAGATCCAAATTAGATCCAAGAGGAGATGGGCCATTTGAAGTCCTTGAAAGGATTGGAGACAATGCTTATATCAAGTTAGTGCTACCTTCAATGTTTCTGATCTTTCCTTGTTTGATGCATGTTCGAATTCTGGTAAAAATAGTATAAAATTACATGCTTAGGCTATAATTGCAAAGTTATTGCAATTATAGCCAAAAGACACCAATTTGGCTAATTTTTAAATAATTTGATCTTATTAGGACCATAAACAATAAATTAAATCAAGAAATGCCTTTGAAATCATTTGTGATGCAATTTTGTAGTTATTTATTGGAGATAAAATGCTGTACAAATTAAATAAAATATAGTAAAATTATGAAAATGCCAATTGCTACTAATGTATGATTTTGAGAGTATACATGCAATTTTAAAAATATTTTGGGAAAAATTGGGTATCAACAGGGCCCATGAAGTCTATCCCCCATACATCAACACTTCAACCATCTCATGGCGACGGGAGATGTTCCTGGTTCGCTGACATTCATCACATCCCTTCACCCATAGATGTGCATCCTTGAACACAGTCGGCCAGTAGTCCCGGCTTCTAGAACTTTTGCTGTCGTCCTGACTTTTCCAAAATGTCCGCCATATGCCAATGCGTGACATGCCTTTAAAATAGAAGAATGTTCTATCTCGGGGACACACCTCCGGATCATATTGTCAACACAAATTCTAAACAGATAAGGTTCATCTCAATAAGACATGCGGCAGCCACGGTAAAACTTTTTCTTTTGCACAAAGGAAAGGTCATAGGGAACTATACCGCTTGCCAGGTAATTTGCAATGTCTGCATACCATGGCACTTCCTCAAGGCTTGTGGCGAGTAGCTGCTCATCTTGAAAGGTTTCTAGAATATCCTCTGCCTCAACTGAGTTTTCAGCTCCTTCCAATCGCGATAGGTGATCAACGACTTGGTTTTTTGTGCCCTTACGGTCACGAATCTCCAGGTCGAACTCTTGCAGTAGAAGCACCCAACGAATCAGGCCCGGTTTGGACTCTTTCTTTTCAATCAGGTACTTGAGGGCAGCATGATCAGTATATACAATTACCTTGGAGCCAATCAGGTATGATCTGAACTTGTCAACTGCGAACACCCCAACCAGCATCTCCTTTTCAGTCACAGTGTAGTTCAGCTGGGTTCCACTCAACGTTCTACTTGCGTAGTAAATTGGTAGCATTATCTTGTCTTTCCACTGTCCTAGTACTGCTCCCACTGCATAGTCACTGACGTCACACATTAGTTCGAATAGTTGCTCCCAGTCGGGGGCAAGAATGATGGGTGCTGTGACTAGCCTCTTCTTCAACTCCTCGAATGTTACCGTGCAATCATCAAAAAACTTGAAAGGGTGATCTTTTTCTAACAACTTACACAAAGGGTTGGCAATTTTTGAGAAGTCTTTTATGAATCTCCGGTAGAAACCGACATGTCTGAGGAAGTTTCTGATTGCTTTGACTGATGTGGGAGGTGGAAGCTTTGCTATCACATCAACTTTCACACGATCCACCTCGATTCCCTTGCTTGATACCAGGTGTCCCAAGACTAAACCCTCTTGTACCATGAAATGGCACTTTTCCCAATTGAGTACAAGGTTAGTCTCGATACACCTTTTCAACACTCGGGTCAGATTTGTAAGGCACTCGTCTAATGAGTTTCCCACCACTAAGAAATCATCCATGAACACCTCTATTATGTCTTCTACCATGTCGGTGAATATGGCCATCATGAACCTTTGAAGTGTGGCTGGTGCATTGCATAGGCCAAAGGGCATCCTCCGGAAGGCAAAGATCCCATATGGACATGTGAACGAGGTCTTTTCTCTGTCCTCTGGTGCAATGGAGATCTGATTGTACCCCTAGTACCCATCCAGAAAACAGAAGTGGGACCTCCTTGCTAGTCTGTCAAGCATCTGATCAATGAAGGGAAGTGGGAAGTGGTCTTTCCTGGTGGCCAAGTTTAACTTCCTATAATCCATACAAATTCTCCAACTTGTGATGGTTCATGTAGAGATCAATTCATTGTTATCATTTTTCACCACCGTCATACCACCATTCTTCGGAACACATTGCACCGAGCTAACCCAGTTGCTGTCAGAGATGGGGAAGATGATTCCCGCATCTAACCACTTAATGATCTTCTTCTTCACCACTTCCTTCGTATTGGGGTTCAGCCTTCTTTGGTGTTCTCTGGAAGGTTTGTGCCCATCTTCCAGCAGAATTTTATGCATCCAAAATGCCGGGCTGATTCCCTTATTGTCTGCCATGGTCCACCCAACGGCAGTCTTGCACTCGGTGAGTACCTACAAAAGATGTTGTGCCTGCACATCTAACAAACTAGATGATATAATAAGAGGTAATGTGGAGTTAGGTCCTAGGAATGCATACTTGAGATGGGTGAGCAATGGCTTCAACTCCAGCTTTGGTGGTTCTTCTATGGATGGCTTGGCTGGAGGAGTTTCTCGTTTTTCTAAGTGTAAGGGCTCAAATTCAAGTGATCTCTTCCAAAACCTTTCCCTCAAGAGCTAGCACCCATTCCGCCAATTCTTCCCCATTCACCTCATCTAAATTCATAAGACAGACAGCTAGAGGATCCTCAATAGTCAAGGTCTCATCATCCACTTCCAGGATTACATCCACGACATCAATTAGAGAACAATTGGCGAATTCACTTGGTCGACTCATAGATTTCTGCATGTTGAATGTTATTTACTCATCATTTAACCTCATTTTGAACTCTCCAGTTTCACAGTCAATTACAGCTCGCCCCGTGGCAAAGAAGGAAAAGTTACCTATGGTGCAGGGAATTGTGAAACTCCCTGGATCAGACAACTTTTCAGCAACTGGTCTAGTTACAACAGCACTGCAGGTTTGAGTTAGAGTCACTGTGGCCAAATCTTGGAAATCAAATTTTTGGGACATCAAGTCCTTCATCATTTTTGCATAACCAGGCATCTCCTTCAAAGCATCAATCGAAGGAATATTTACCTGAATTTGTTTCAACATTTCCAACAACTTCTTGTATTGCTCATCTTTTTGGTACTTGGCCAACCTTTGTAGGGAATGGTGCTGGAGGTCTCTTCTGCCCAGTGATTTGGGCTTTCTCCTTGTCAGACACTACCCCTATTACCGGTTCTTGTGCTGTCTCAGCTTCTTTCTCGGCCTTAATTTGTGTGTTAGTTTCTTCCAAGGCAGGCTGCATTGTCACCTCAGTCAGTCTTGCTGAATCATCTAGTTCAATGGGCACTGGTACAAGTGTCTCGACATGTCTGCTTTCTCGCTCCCTCTCTTGCTCCAAGTCTAGGTCTCTGCCATTACGTAGACTCACTGCTTTGGTCCCTAATCTTTTGGATTTACCTGAGTGTCTGCAAGCAATGTCCCATGAGGACGATTATTCAATGACATCGAAATCTGACCCATTTGCACTTCAATATTCTTTATAGCTAAATCATGTGCATCTACTCTTTCACTCATTTTTGCATTCGACCCGATAACCTGCAACATCATTGCCTAGAGTCTAGCAAACCCATCTTCATGTCTCCCATTAAGTTGTTGTTGAGGTGGATGATAACCCTGCTGTTGATTATGATTATTGTAACCCTGTGGCCTTTGATAAGGCGCCATATTATCGTGAGGTCGCATGGCTCCCATATTTCCATTATTATGCTGCTGCTGGACTGGCCTGTATGGCTGATTCTGCTGGCCCCAATTCTGACCACCCTGTCTATGTCCCCCATAATTGGACACATAATTCATGTTCTCAAGATAGTGTTGGTGGTCACCCTCAACATTCCACTGGCTATCAAGTGGCTGACTAATGCAAGATGTGCATAAGCCCCCATTGGTTGCATCAACTATGTGCACCTGCTGCTTCTGACCTGACTCTTCCACCTTTTGTGAGGATGCTCATTTGTGTCATTAAGGTGGCCATATTTTCAGCAAGACTGTTGGTTGGATCTAAAGACACTTAGTGGACCACTGGAGTGATTGGTGCATTTCTAGTTGTCCATCCCAAATTCTGTGCCATTTTGTCGAGCATGACTTGGCTTTCTCTCCATGTTTTGCTCAAGCAGGATCCACCAGGTGAAGCATCAACATTAGCCTTCACGCCATCTGCCAAACCCATGTAAAACCTCTGCCCCATCACCTTCTCAAGAATACCATGGTGCATGCATATAACCAACATCCCCTTGAATTGTTTCCCCCGTTTCTTGCAATGTTTCATTTGGTTTCTGTCTGAAGCTCAAGATTTCATCAATTTGCTGAGTAGTCTTGTTGGGTGGATGAAACTTGTTCACAAATTGCTTGACTAACTCCTCCCAAGTAGTGATGGAATTAATATGGAGTGAAATTAGCCAAGTCTGGGCTACTCCTGTAACAGAGAATGGAAACAACAACAACTTTATTGCTTCCTGAGTTACGTTGTGTTGTCTTTGCGTTTTGCAGATTGACAAGAAATTCTTCAAGTGTTGTTGATGATCTTCAATGTATGACCCCGAGAATAGTCCCTTGTTTTGGAACAAGTGCATCATGTTGTTTGTGATTTGAAAAGATTCAACATGTATCTGCGGGACTACTATCGCTATGGCCAAATTATCTGTTGTGGGTTGTGCTCAATCATATAGAGAAGCCTCTGGCACAAGAGGCTCCACTACTTGCGCATTTGGGTCTTCCACGTCATCCCCATTATTTTTGTTATTCACCAGCTCTGCCATGTCTGGTTCAGGTTGTTCAGTTGAGAGTTGTTGTTTGCTTTTCCGGTTGGCCCGATTCAAGGCCTTGAAAACTTTCTCGGGATCTGATAATGCTTCAAACACTTCACCAGTTCTCGATGAATTTCTAGGCATGCATGTACAACCAAGTTAGCAAACGTTAAAATTTCAATGTATTGATTGAAAGTGGAAAAAATTGACTATACTAAGAAGTTTTGTATTTCTTCCAACTGTAATTGATAACATCGTTAATTCCCCGACAACGGCGCCAAAATTTGATCACGCCCAACTATGCCTTATAAAAAGGACAAAGCGGTCGTTGCAAATATAATCTGGGTATTTAGCCCAGAGTCGAACCCATAGGGAATTAACCTATCAATTACTTTTGTCAGACTCACTTAATTCTACGTAATCAACTTCCAAGATATTTTGAATAACAATTTGTTGTGTTTCTACTAAGTAATACTGAATGAACTATTTAAACTAAGAGCTAACTATGAATGAGTTGTAAATAATAAAGATAAGGATCTAAGGCTATGATTTCCCATATTGATGGAATATCCCTTCCTGTTATGTGTCATATAGATTTGCCTAATCTTCTCTATCGATCATGAGCACTCATACTACCGTAAATCTCTCCCGAGTAATTAAGACAATTTACTAGACGCACTCTCCCGAGTTACGCTAGCTGGCTTTTATTACAGCTCACTTAGATCGCACCCAAGGTTTCGTTATCCCTAATCCCACCTTTAAACCCTCGATTATTGATTCCTCATATACTTTGGGAGGTGTTGTTCAACAAATACCTAAATATGCACTCTCTCCCGAGTAATACATACTAAATAGGCACAGCTAATTGAGGATCCTGTCAATTAACTACAACAAGAACATAGTTGAACAAATAGAGATTAACTTGGCAAAACTATATTAACACAACAAGAAGTTCATCCTTCAACAGGTTCCATCAAAACCTTAGACTAAATAATTAGCTACTCATAATTGTTTTCATAATCACAACAGTAAAATTCATCATGAATGATTAAAACAAAAGGAAGAAAGGTAGAACTCGATGCCGAATTTTCCTCCTTGCCTTTTGCCTCTTCTTGCCTTCAACAAAACTAAAAACCTTGATATCTTCTTTTGGGATGAGCTGGACCTCTTATAGGTTAAGTGGAATTGCTCACAGGCTTCCAAAATTACCCCTAATATTACCGTGTTTCAGAGGGACTAGCGCGGCCGCGCTCAAACCGCGCATGGGCCGCGCTTATTGACTTCTACACTACCTGTCGCTCCTGAACTAGCGTTCGCGCTAACACCGCGCATGGGCCGCGCTAATTGGCTTTCACACTGCCCTGCTTCTTCTACTCTAGCGTGGCCACGCTAAGGCCGCGCTTGGCCCACGCTAGGGTGGATAAACTGATTCTCTCATTTTTCTTTCTTCTTTCATATGCACTCAACTCCGAGGGGCTTTCCTTGCTTTATATTAGCTCCAAACACTGTCCTATGTCCTCATAATCACGACTTGCTCCTGCAAAACATAAAATTCATAATTAGAGCCATTTTTCGTCATTTAACCTTCCTAGAACAATGAAGCATAGCCAAGTTAGGGCGTAAATGGTTGCTAAACTACATGAATCTAGACTATTATCAATTATTATAGACCATAGTCTAATTTTTGGACATTATAGTGCAACAATTTTACGAAATTTGGTAAGCTAATCGAAATATTATTATAGAATATTCTAATGCATGGATTTTACAAAATTTTATAAAACTAACACATCGTGCAAATTGCTAACATAATAGAGACACGCCATAGAATTATTAAACCAAAAACTTGAATGTATTTATATCACAATAAAATCACAGATTAAAAAAAAAATGAACAAACAACATCACAGTACCAGATTATTAAAAGACAAATGGTTGAAGAAAACAATCACACTCCATGTTATGACAACGTAGTTGGACAGGTAGTCCTCTTGTGGCCATATTTATTGCAAATTTAGCATTTATATCTCCTATTCATGGCTACATATGATTCTCCAATATTCATATTGTATACAGTCGAAATCGGGCTCAGTCGATTCCGAGGTTTCCTATGGCATCGGGGATAAATCCGAGATGCGACTTCGGGAGGAGTTCCTCGAGTGATGGCACCGAGGGATCAACATACCTCGAATCAAGGAGAAGGCTGAGGTTCGTTTTGGGAGAGTGCGTGATTCTCAAGGACATAGGACTAGGTCTGACAAGCGCCTGTAAAATAGTACGAGTCTATACTAGCCCATTAAATAGTTGTACCAGCTATCCCCTTTTGTAATAAATGCTAATGTACTATGTTGGGACTTCCCCTCCTATATAAAGGGGACCCCTATTATTTTTTGTAGACATGATATTCAGTACAAGGAACAAGAACATTCTCCGCTTCATTACTCAAACATTCCCTATTGTCTCTCTGTTAGCTCATTTACTTACGTTTATTGCATTTCATCAATTGTTCTTCATTTATAGCTCACTATTGGTCATAAATAACACACTCCGAAATCTATAAAGTTGTAATAGCTTCATCGATCGTCCAATTTGAGGCATCCCGGTTTGCCTATCTTCGATTTCATATTGTTTTTACTTTATCTGCTTCAATCACACTTAGCATCAACTGCTTAACAACTAGTACTAAAATAAATCGCATATTTTTAGAACTGCACAATCAAATATAATTGTAATTACCATTTTCAAGGTAAACAATTTGGCGCCCACCGTGGGGCTAAAAATAATAGTGATTGTTTTAGTGCTGGTCCACTAAAAGCCACAAGTTACTTTTCACACTTTTTCTTGCCCAAGAATCTTTGATTTTAGGTCAAAATGTCAGATTCAGCAAATGCATACAAAAGTAGCAGCTCTAAGGACTTTGGGGAGAACAGTATAACCATCCCAAATGGTGGTATACCGTTGCAAGACCATGGTAGCACACTAGAGTTCAACCCTGTTGATGCGGACTCAAGAAGCGCCTAACACAACGACACCATTTTCCCACACTAGTAGGAATGCGCAGCGGGAGGAACGACGCGAAGCACGGGGAACTATCGCGCGAAGGGAAGAAGGAGCCAGCCTCCATATGATCTTCGAAATGCTATAAGAACAGCAAGCGTTATTTCTCAGCTGTAAAATAATCAAAAGATCTCAAGCACGGTGGCATCAGGAATGATCTCTCGAATACGGCGATTTCCAGAAACTTCTGATGACAATGGGTCAACAACCAACCCCGCTGTTATGAGGACACTCGAGGGCTTCGTAAAGAGGATATAATCAAGGTTCCCGGAGAGAGAGTCGAAGTCATACAAGGTAAGATATCAACCTTATGTCAAGAATCGGAGAGACGCCATGAGGAGAGACATGCCCCAAATCAATAGAAGGGTGGACCGAGATCGAACCCCACCAGGATTGGTGAACAAAGCTCTCCAGCGGATACCTAGAACTGGTGGAAGTGCCCTCATCATCCGAATACAACTTTGACAATGGCGCTACAGATATTGTAGCGGCTATGGGTGGAATCAGGAACACCAGATGGACAAGGCCCATATTGTCAGACCCTTCGCGAAGAAACCCTAATATGGGGTGCGAATTCCACGGTGCACACGACCATAGGACCGAAGAATGCAGGAAACTCCAGGAGGAAGCGACCCGACTAATTAGCAAAGAATACCTCTGGGAATTTGTGGGCAGTCGAGCCATAAAACACACTCAAGGAAGAAAAGCAGCTTGAAGGGCGGGGAAACCGCAACCCATCGACTACGCAACCATTAGCGGGACCGGCGTTTCTCAAGGACCCGTGACCAAGCAAATAAAAATATCCACGGCAACAGCGAGATTAGTTCGGTACCAAGAGATATGGCAAGGTAAGAAAGTCTCGGTCTGGGGTATAGCAAGCGTTCATCCGAGAGCGAGGTACGCAGTTCCCTACGTACTAGAAGCCAGGAATCCCCTTCTAAATAATAATAATAATAATAATAACTTCTACATCAGTTGGTACGTCCTGAAATCTAAATCTTCCTTTTTTATGCAATTATATTCGCATTTTAGCAATATATTTACTCCAATGTCTATTGCATGGGCCCGAGTTATCGAGTCGGCTGGTCAGCTGGGCCGTCAAACTTAAAGGACGTATTATCGAGTTGTCGGGTTGATTGGGCTGCTGAAATCCCAAATTTGGGCAGGTTTTGTTGCCAACTTACACTTGCCCCGAGTGGAGGAAGAACCTCCGGTAAAAACAGGCATATCCTCAGGGATACGGACCCCGTTCCCTCGAGGGGCTCCAAACGGAAAAGGGGTCGGGATTGGCATAATTCCGTGGCCGCCTACGGGCGTCGTAATCACACAACAAAACATGCCAAAAACCGTAAAACTTACTAATGATAAAGCCGAGTATGAGGTTGTTACTGCAGGTCCGAAATCGGCAAAAGTCCAGGAGTCGAAGTCACCTGGGAAAAGTATGGTTCTCTCCTGGCGACAGGTCGGTTAGTGGAGAGCCTCGAACAAACGGAGCGCGAAGGTGCTCGAACATGATTCAAGTCACGCCACCATGACACGGGGGTAAACCCTGATGTGGATAGCGAAGCGGCAAGGTCGGTACCCTCTCAAAGCTCGACAAAAATAACAATCTGCCCCCGGAACAATCATCTGGCTGTCCGAAATCGACTACGCCAGCCCGACATAAGATAGGGGGACGCATACAACAACTATTTTGAGATCGAGGAATTACCCAAAGATCCGAAAGAACTCAGGGCCCTGCAAATTAAAACGGCTCGATTCTTACTCAGGAAACTGATGACATAGGTCATGCGTTTCAGAAAATCGCGAAGGAACCTGCAGAAGTCATCCTAGCACCCCTTTTCCTGACTAGTAAGATGACCGGAACGATCTCGCCGCCGCGACCATTCACGAAATTGAGGGCGGACGTCATCAGGCCTCTACCAATAACGCCAGGTAAAGCTAGACTTACTCTATTGTACGACTAACTATTTCTCGAAATGAGTAGAAGCGCAGGCCTTCGAGAATATGAGAGAGAAGGAAGCCATTAACTTCATATGGGACCATATTCTATGCCGATTTGGGATCCCCTCCGAGATAACCTGCGATGATGGAAAGCAGTTCATCGGAGGCAAAGTAACAAAGGTCCTCGAGGATAATAAAATCAAGAGGATCATGTCGACACCCTACCACCCATGTGCCAACGGTCAGGTTGAGTCCAAAACAAAACCATCATTCAAAACTTGAAAAAGAAGTTAGAAAATGCAAAAAAGAAGATGGAGGCGAATGTCGCCCTAAGTCCTACGGACATGTCAAACAACTCCAAAATCGAAGCATAGGAAAAGCGTTGTCCTTTCTGGTGGCTAGGTCCTAGCTCTTAACATCAGCCGAAGTAGTGAGGACGAATGCAAAAATTTGGAAAGCTATAGAGAATTCGAGCGACGAGGCCATGACTGTAGCTCTCGAGCTAGTAGATAGAAAACAAGGAGCCTCGCCGGTCCGAGCGGCCACCCAAAGACGAAAGCCACTCACCGACATTTCATTGTCGGGGACATGGTCTTAAAAAACGCCATCCTAAAACATTTGAAACCCTAATGATACAGGATCGATCCAGGACCGAGTTGGGAAGGGCCGTACCGCGCCCTCGAAAAAATCGGAAAGAAATCAGGCAGGATCAGCATCACGATAGGTGAACAGTCTTTGAATGACTTGAGCGCATCTATGCTCAAACACTACTGCTGCTAAGGTAAAAACTATGCTCCCATTTTCATTCATATGTTCCGGACTAACTTCTGCAGATACCTGGCGGGAAACGTCGAAACATCCGTCAACTCCGAAGACCCTTGGGATACAGAAGCGTACGTTGCACTCTTTTCCTTCGATCGGGTTTTTATCCCTAGAAAGGGTTTTACCGGCAAGGTTTTTAACGAGGCAACATTTATGCGCTATCCAAGGAAAGCTAAATCAAGTATTCAAGGCTCCTCTCCAATCAATCTTGAATGCTGGGGAGCATACCCCCCCCCCCCCCCCCACCCCAGGAGAAACTATCGAACAAAGTCTCGATAGGAGAATAATGTAACGAGCCAAACGGTAAAGAGAAACGTGCTTGCGTAGGATGATCGAGCCCTCAACAATGAAAAATATGTACACATATACCAAATAATCAAAAGAAGCATCTTTTATACAAGCTTTGCGCTTTCAAAAGGATTTCTCATCACCAGTAATGGCTCTAGAGCCAAGGAATTCCCGAGCACTCGGGAACCTCGAGCAAAATCCTGGATGGGTAACCTCGAGCCCAAAAGTAATCTGAGGGCAGTTTCAAAACCACAAGTCCTCAGGACATAGACAAAACTGTAAGTCCTACGGGCATGACCTAGATTGCAAGGCCCTGAGTGGGCATATCCAAATGACAAGGCCCGGTATTTCTAAGACAAGGCTATATATTCGAACTTGTAACACCCCTAGAAAAGCATACCCTCGAATATAGATACCAAGGATACGTCTTTCGGGGGCTAAAGGCTTCGGCCAAAACTCGAAGGACTCCGGTCGATAGGCTCCTACCTAATTAATGCGATTCGGGGACGCCCAACCATCACCATGAAATCAAATCCTTCGAAATTATTTCATAAAGAATCGGTTAAAATTATGCTACCTTGAGTGTAAGCAAAAAAGAGCTTCGATCATTTACATGTCAGCTCTCAAGAAAGAGCTTCGAACATTTTCATGTCGGCTCAAAAAAAGAGCTTCGATCATTTTCATGTCAGCTCTTAAGAACGAGCTTCGAACATTTTCATGTCGGCTCGAGAAAAGAGCTTCAATCATTTCCATGTCAGCTCCAAACAACAAAAAGGCTCGAGATAATTCGGCAGTAGGGCGAAACCTTCTTAGATGCCCGTTTATTGCCACTTAATGATTCATAGTCGAGGTACTTTTTGGGCCACCAAAGAGTCTGGCGAACACAAGAACTTCGAAATAAATCTTTAAGCGACGGAAAAATACAGCCATACTGAAGGTCGTTTCGACCCAACGTTAAACTCAAAAAGAAACCTAAAGGGTCGATGAGCTCGAGTCATAGTCCGACTCGAGGACCCGAAAAAGGTTAACCAAAAAATGCGTAAGAGCCTTGAAGGCAGCTTAAAAAAGCTTCAAGGCTAACTCAAAACCTAAGGGTCGACGAGCTCGAGTCGTAATCCGATTCGATGACTGAGCCCGAAACAATTAACAAAAGTGCTTAAGGAAAATGCATAAGAGCCTCCGGGCCAACATCAGAAAACCTACGGGCCGGTTGAAGGTCACATCAACCCCACATTTGAAAGCGTAAACGCCAACCTAGAAAAGCCTAGGGCTGATTCAAAAGACCTAGAGGTCGGAGAACACTGTCTAAGACTCGATTCGGGGACTGAAACCCGAAGGGTCAAGTCCCTTGGCCATGGCGATCTATTGAGCATTGCAATCTAATGGAAAAAGCAAAAGCGAAAACAACAGATGACGGGAAGTGAAAAGCTTCTTATATATACGGAAAGATTGAAAAAACATATTTACAAGACTCATGTCCTAAGCCCATGCGGAGAAGAAATAAACATAACCCTAATCTACCACCGGAGCTGTGTCTTCGACGGCCCCCTGGGAGGTCAAGCCCTCAGTGATTCCAGTTTCAACCCCGGGGTCTCCAACGACCTCTTCCCCCTCGGGGACTTCGCCATCATCTTCCGAGTTGTCGCTCGATTCACCCTCAGAAGTAATCAAGGCAGCTGCCTCCTCTTCCAGGGGCTTCACCCTATCGATCTCGGTAGTCAGATCGATGCCCCGGCACAAATATCCTCGAGGGCCTGCCTCCAAGATTTCAAGAGAGCATGCCACACAGCTCGGTCCAGTTGCAAATCAGCCTCTTCGGACACCATCTTAGCATGAGCATTCGCTGCAACAGCGTCCTCTTTATACGAGAAAACAAGCGCCTCGGCTTCAGTCTGGCTACAGATAAAGCAGCGGCATATTTAGCGAGACGATCTTTGTATCTATCACACTCCGCCCTCACGTCATGAAGTTGATGCTCGACCAAAGTCACCTTCCCCAGGAGAGTGCCTCTCTCGGCAGTCATCTCACTCACATACCGTTTGAGCTCGAGAATCTCGACACCTTGGGCTCGGATTTCCTCCTTCATCAGAGCATTTTTCTTTTCACACTGCAAAGAAACAACCCGAGATGGGTCACGACACCATAGTAAGGTAAACGCACAGACAGAAACAAAAAGAAGTTATGTTACCTGCTCAACGAGGCAAGTCCTCTCTCTGGATGCCGCTTCCAAACAAGCCCGAAGACTGCAAAGCTCCTCTTCTTTCTCACTAAAGTAGCCTCTGAGCTTGTTAGCCTCCGAAATAAGCTTCCTGCACTCACCCTCATAGAAAGTCAACTCAGCTCTCAACTTGGCAAAGGTCTGGTCATAAAACACCTTGGCCTGAAAGCACGGGTGAAACAAAATAAGGAGGATGAGGATCGAAATACCTAATAAAACTTGCAAAAGGCTACCTGTTGGCAGAGTCTATCAAGCTCGCTGAAAACGAATGAGGCATCAAGTTCGGAATTCTCCTCGGTCGCAACGTACAACCTTTGAAACAAGTCTCTACCTTCAGCAGACGCCCTCGCATCAGGGAACTCTTTATTTCGGTCATCCTGCGATTGGTCCGAAGGAAAAGTCAGTTTTGGGGGGAGTCGCTCACATCAATGACCACAGATAGAATAATCGGGGCCTTCTCTCGCCTTTTAGGAACCTCGGGAAGAGGCGCCACCAGCCTTGCAACCAAGTGTGTATCAGCTCGGGGGGAATCCTGGCTAGCATCCGGTCCGGGAATGTTGTCCGGCTCATCTCCGACAAGCTCTTTGGCTCCATATTGTGTGGCTGCCGCATCAGAATCCGACCTTGATACTCCCGGCTCGATGGCCGTAGGCTCAGTAAAATGCGGGGTGGCCGGGTTATCTCCTCCCACGGGCACCACCTCAAGATCAGCTCCTTCCTTGCTGCCGGTTCGGGGGCTCTCACAGACCTCGGGGGTCGAGGTTACCAAGTAAACCAAGGATCCCTTCACTTTGGCCTTCTTTGATTTCGAAGAATCGACCGACGATTTCTTCCTACTATTATTTTCTTTAGCAGATTTTGGGGTACCCTCTTCCTCAAGCGGCGCTTCCCTCATCACAAAGGTTTCTCCCAGGACTGTACAAATGCAAAGCATAACCACTGGATGTGAGGATTCGATCAGTGACGCCCCTTCGGAAAGACACAATCACAGCAAGAGAAAGAGCTTACCATGATTCTTCGCCTCCCATCAGCCCACTGACAGATCGCGCCACACGCGCTATGCATATGGGTAGACCAAATCTAGCTGGCGGATCCAGTACGAGAGACTTTTGACCGAGTCGGTATACACAACAATGGTTGCAACAACGACAGAAGGCATTTCATAAGGTAATTAAACCACGGAAAAAGGAAAGGCATCCAATTAATATATGCACTTACTTTTCATATTCCACTTCTCGGGGAACGACATCCTTTCCGTCAAAATCAGGTCTGCAGTCCTAATTCGGACAAAGCGATTCATCCACCTCTGTCTCTAACTTCGTTAGTACAGGCAAAAAAGGCCCTCGAGGCCTGACGTTGAAGTTTGATCAGGCCACCTCGATAAAGTCTACATTCTAATCAAGTGGTCAAGGGTAAAAGGCATTCCCTCGACCGTGTTCGTGAAATGCCTGGTCATATATACAGTGCGCCAAAACGACGAATGTATCTGATCGAGGGTCACTTAGTATAGTTCGCAGAAATCAAGGATAACGGGGTCTATAGGGGGCGACGATAGTCCCACCGGGCCAAGGTAAATGGGTAAGACCTCGTACGTGGTAATATCTTCTTCCCGGGAGGGGATCTTCACCAACACCGAACTACTCCACTGGCAGTCCATTTTCACCTTCCTAGTGTCTGAGATCAAACTGATATATCGGGACCTGGGCTCGCATCGCCCCGGCCTCGAAGAGGGTCCGTCGATATCTTGAAATCAGATGTTATCACGCATGCTCCGGGGACGCAATCCTCGAGGCGAGGGGGTCCTGTCGCCTTTTCATTTGACAGTCGTGAAGGAGAAGAAGGTTTGTCGGTTTGAGAAACACTAGAGGAAGTCTTCACCATTTCTTTCTTATTGGGAATCGGGAAAAAGGGAAGTAAATATGATCATAAAAAGAACGCGAAAAGGAAGTAGGGGGAAATCTTTCCAAAACTTTGGAGCACAATAAGAAAAAAAAGAAGCAGGGGAAGGAGTATTTATAGAAAGTTTCCACACACGTTAGGGGAAGCCAAAGGGCGGTAGCTGCCGTAATCAATGCAGGGGCTTCTCAGGGATTCCTGTCTCGTCATTCGCATTATATGGCACGGGTGACGCAATAATGGAAGTATGAAAAGATGATGGATTCAACACAATTCCTATCTTTTCATTCCAAGAAACGCGGGAACTATCTGTATACGGTCGAAATCGGGCTCAATTGATTTCAAGGTTTCCTATGGCATCGGGGATAAATCCGAGATGCGACTTCGGGAGGAGTTCCTCGAATGATGGCATCGAGGGATCAGCATACCTGGAAGCAAGGAGAAGGCCGAGGTTCGTTTTGGGAGAGTGCGTGATTCTCAAGGACATAAGACTAGGGTTGACAAGCGCCTGCAAAATAGTACGAGTCTATACTAGCCCATTAAATAGTTGTACCAGCTGTCCCCTTTTGTAATAAATGCTAATGTACTATGTTGGGACTTCCCCTCCTATATAAAGGGGACCCCTATTATTTTTTGTAGACATTATATTCAATACAAGGAACAAGAACGTTCTGTGCTTCATTACTAAAACATTCCCTATTGTCTCTCTGTTAGCTCATTTACTTACATTTGTTGCATTTCATCAATTGTTCTTCATTTATAGATCATTATTGGTCATAAATAGCACACTTTGAAACCTATAAAGTTGTAATAGCTTCATCGATCGTCCAACGGTAGCCCCGAGGCCAGCAACGAACGTCCGATTTGAGGCATCCCGGTTTGCTTATCTTCGATTTCATACTGTTTTTACTCTATCTGCTTCAATCGCACTTAGCATCAACTGCTTAACAACTAGTACTAAAATAAATTGCATATACATAATCAAATATAATTGTAATTACCATTTTCAAGGTAAACACATATTATGACTTCGATCCCTTTTACATGGTCGATGATTGTTTTTCAAGAAAAGTTGCATAAATGCATTTGTAGACGCCTCCATAATCATGATAGTTTACCCATGAAGAAAACCAGCTGGTTCCTCAAGACTGTGGCTGGGCTGGGTTGTAGCAGACTGTACAGGAATAGATTTGTTGAAAACAACAGCAGACTGCTTGATAGCCTAACATTATTTCTTGACAATTATTCATATATTCTCCAAAATTATCCATGTAAGTAAATTCTCCAACAGATGATGGTGGTGGTAGTGGTGGTGATATTTTCTATTGTCGACGCGGCAGTGGTGGCGAGCAATAATATTGTGTATATTGTATAAATTGGGATTAAAGCTGTGTAAATTTTGTATAAATATTTATTTGACCCCATTTGACAACTATTATTTTACGACTCAAGTTATATACTTTTAAGATTGAACCCGCTTGTATAAAATCCTGAGTCCGCCAACTTAGTAAAGGGGCTGCTAGTTGTAGCGCTAAATCCAGCTTCAACCGAGCATACGTCTGTCGCGGGAACAGGAAGAACGGGCACTCCAGAACCCACCAACGCTCGTGAAAACCCGGCGCTGCGGCATTTGAACCCAGATGAAACTCTCAACCACTGTTATTCTTAGAATCAGCCTAGACCACCCATTCAATATCAAGAAGATACAAACGAACATTATTAAGTTTTTATAAATGAAGCAAATACTTTTTCCCTTGCAACTTGCAAGCGTATCACTAATTGTATAACTAACTGACACGTCGCTCGACCAGCCTCTTAACTGACCACTTTCAATGATGCTTTCAACCAATGATTTATAGGTATATTGCCATTGAATTAAAATTGATACCTTCACCTTTGTCCTTGGATGCCAAATCCAGCAATTTGAAGTCTTCATCCATTCATATCCAAATAGTCTTTACATGTGTAATAACGTCCTCCGTACCAACTAGATTAAGGCTAACAATTAATAAATTGTCTACAATAAACTAATAATAGCCCCAACCAAGTCTTAATAAGCCTATCAGAATGAAGTTAGTAAAATAATTATTTATAATAAATAAAGAATGGTCAATTATCTGGTACAATAAATCTTAAGAACTAGAATGTCATATCCTTCCAATGGCAAAGCAACAAGATATTCTATTACTTACCATATGAAACTATGGACGAATATATCTAATGCAATTAATGCCCAAGCAAATGTACTCGGAAAATAGTTTCCGAATATCGACAATTTAGTGGAGCTTTTCGGAACAAAATGAAGATATCCGAGTAGGACGAAGAGGACGAACGGAAGGAGCTGGGGGGGATTAAACAAGCAAGAAATGCAAGCACAACCACTGAATTTAAGCAATTTTTATAGTATTGTTTACTCATGAAATGGTACAGTTGCATTTATACGTGCTTTATAACAAGTGAATTGGTTGACCCGAAAATGATAAATAAATTAAATAAGAATGTAAGATAACCTTGAAATCGAGATAAAGTAGCAGGAATTTTGGTTTCGGGAGCAGAGCTTCTGGAGGCAACATGAAAAATATTAATGACCAAGAAGATAAAATAGTATTAAGCTTTAGATCAGAGTGTAGTATTAAATCCGTCCCTCTACAATGGTTGTAAAGCTCACTATTAACTGTACCTAGGGAACAAAGTTCTTAAGATCAAGATCCTCTTTTTTTTGGTGGAAATAAGAATTTATTATTCAATCACCCAAACCCAAAACATTTACATTTTGTCATATCAGCTTCCCATCCTTTCCTACATCTCTATCCAGACCCCAAAACAATTACATTTTCTAAAACTATATTTTGATACATCTCTAGCCATCAACTACTACCTCTCTATTCAATTGTTCAATTCAGTCAATATCTACTTGTATAGGTCCTCTATCCACTAGTCTTCTTTTGTAGTTTGTTTCCCCGTATAGCTTTCATGCATCTGTATTTACAAGTATACTGTATTTGCTCAGCACCTTTTGAGGTCGTGGAACTTTCATCAACCAAACTGCTTTATTCCTGGCCCTCCAAATGCGATATACAACTGCTGCCAACGCTGCTTGTGTAAATGCTCTTCCTATTTTTCCTTTTGCTGCTCTTGACATCCTTCTCCATATTCCTGTCACCTCTGTGTTTCTTATATTCATCCCAAGCCATTTGAAGACTCCTTCCAATCACATCTTTGAAAATGTGCAATAAAAAAATATATGATCAATTGATTCTGTGTGACCATTACATAGCATACACTCACTGTCTTGCGTGATCCCTATTCTTAGTGTTCTATATTTCGTTAATAGTCTTCTTCGCATTGCAAGCCAACAAATGAAGCTGTGCTTTGGGGTATTCATTTTGTTCCACACCCATCTGCTCCAAGTCCATAGTTCTAGTTCCCCCCTTTGCCACTGATACCCACTTTTAATTGAGTATTTTCCGGTCTTGGTCTGCCATCCATTCTCCACATATCCTGCTGCATATCTATCTTTTATAGCATATATTTTCGTCCATTACCAACAATAGTTCTGTGGAGGAATCAAGGTCCTCTTTAATGACAATATTGAGGGTTATTGAAGAATGTGTAACGGAAGGCAATGAATTTCATATTCTCTGTAACAGACCATGTACTTAATGCTATGGAATACTTCCCACTAAATGCTACCGGGTGGCAGACATTTATTTCGCCTTTGTGAATACCATTCTCTTCGGTAACAAATGGCATCGTTGCTTTCAGCCCCTATTGTCTTCTATTTTCCGATGCATGTGTCGCTTTATCATGTCAGTATTAAATATGTACATATTTTACTCTATAAAGATAGTCCCCCTGCTTTGTGGTGGCATAACCTTGTATCACAGGGAAGTTGGTAAAGCTTCTTGGCGGGAAATTCACTGACCCCATCTAAAATATTTCTAACGGTTTACTAGACGAATGTTTCTCCGCATTTAATGCCCCGAACATGCGTCATCCCATGATTCAGCAACACTTTTGCCGGTTATCGTGGTCATTATGGCCACGATTTTATCCGTTGATTCCTTTACTTATACGCATCAAACTTCTCCATTTACACTTCTTAACACTCCAAACTCTCTCAAACTCTCTTTACTCAACTCATACTTGTCTTCAACTTTCTCTAATCTTCTTCTTCTTCAGAAAAACCCCTTTCTCCCTTTTGATCACAATGGCCGCCTGTTCAAGAAATTCCAGTTCCTCAAAGAACAAAGATAGTGTTGATGATAATGCTCACCCCACAGTGTGCACCATTATTCCAAGATGGATTATTACAACTAAGAACTTCGAAGAGAAGTACCCTTCTGCTAACCGCCGAACATGGGTTGTTGTCATGTATTATTTTTCCATTCGTCCTTCTAGCATCCCTCATGTAAAGGAAGACTAATGTTTCCATGATTTAAATATCATCGCTCCTGACCTGGCAGAGCGAATAACCTTACGCAATAAGGGTTTCACGTATTTTTACACATATCCCTTCATTTTGGTATCATTCTCCTTGAGCGGGGAACTCGATTCCGTTATCGTGGAGTTCTGCATCCATTACTAGGTATGCCTGGCATAGATAAGTCCTTTTATATGGAGGACAGTTGCTTGTCTTTGGCGTCTATGCCAGAAGACGGGAGAAGAGCTATCCCTGGCTCGATTAATGACCCTTTATCTCAAGATTTTCCGCGGGGGAATGATAAATTTCAGGAAACATGGCTACCATGCTTTGCTAACCAGCATGGATAATGACAACGACGGTGGGTAGATGGAACGAGTTTTTGCAGTTGTCACTAGGGACATCATTTCGGCACGACACCATCCTTTCCAGAATTATGGAACCGTACTCGTAAGTTCATCGTTTGTCGTTTCTTCTAGTTAAATCACCCCATGTTGTTACTAATCCCTCTTATTTCACTTATTTCAGCAACTTGGTGGACACCATTTAGGGTTGAAGGCTTGGACCAGTGGGCCCAGAAGATTTTTAATGCCACTACGCCACCCCCTACGTGGGAGGAACTGGCTCTAAAGTATGAGTAGAAGGCCAAAAATCATGGTAGGTCGAACTTATCTTGTCTTTACCTTTCGTATAGGAGGACTAATTAACATTTCTCTTCTATTGAATTCGGGTCTACAACAGGGCTCAAATGTCATCCTTGATGAGGACGTTTTGGATGATCAGTCTGACGCAGCGAGGCTGCTGCAGAAGGCTTTCACTCGAATAGGTGCCTCTAGCCCTACATCTAGTGTAAGTGCTTCTTCTCAGAGTCCCTAATCGAAGAACAAGCAACTAAGAAGACGAAGGGTGTCGTGCCCCAGTCGTCCATGGATGCCGTGGTGATGAGCGCCACGACCAAGCTGGTCATAGTCACCATGGTGATTGATGATGATGGAGGAGCCAGTGATGAGGGGCTTCTCTACATAGAAGACGACGACCTTCATCAGCTCAACAGAATGCTCAATCTGTTGATCTAGTCACACAAACTGAGGATGATGCCTTGGCACTTTGGGGGTAGTATAATGTAGTGGAAGACTCCAATTCTCGCTTCTGAGTCCCAGTCGCTATTCTGAGTACCGTGAGGCTGGGTACCGGGTCTCTCCCATCCTCGGTCGATCAGCAACAAACAACTAGCATTGTCGTTGTCGTTGCTGCTTCACATTCACCAACTTTGCCTTCACCACCAGCAACTGCTACATCATCTCCATCAACCGTAGTTGCTTGAGAGGAGGATGTCCCTCTTCCCCAGTCCCTAAATCATGAGAATTTGGGGCATAACTATTCTGCATGTCGCGCCCCTTTTTCTCGCAAAATTGGGTTTCGACATATGACAACTCTTTTAAAGAGATATTATAAGAGGAGAGTTGCCACCTAATGATTTTTAAGGTGCGAGGGAACCTATTTACAAATGACTCTTGTTTAACTAGTATACATCACCAAAGATCATGTAAGGGCTTAAGTTACCTCAAGGAGAAGGTGTTAGGCACTCCTCGAGGTCCACAACTGTGGGTCCTGGCCGAACTTAAATTATATGGATTAGTCTATGTGATCAATTAAACGAAGAGAGCACAAAATTTAAGAATTTTGATATAAAAAAGATTTTTCGACAGAGAGGTACAACTATTTTTTATTCTAATAGAAAAGAAAGAAAAAAAGGGGGGGGGGGGGGGGGGNTGTGGGTCCCGACCGAACATTAGACTATGTGGATTATATAGTTAAGCTAGGTGATCAAATAAATAGAAGGGAAGTTCAGAAGTCGTAGAGTCTTGTTAAAACATATGAGAATCGATACAAGTCTTAATAACTATGTAGGTACAAACCACGTTGTTCTATGTTAAGTATGGATAACATGCACATAAACAAAACAAAAAAAGGGGGAGGGATCCTAAGTTTTTTAGCCTAAAGGATTACCCCGTGCAACATAAATAATATTTCGTAACTCCCTCGAGATGGGGTGTTACTCATATTATTCAGCGGGCACAGACTATCATCTCCTGCTACCCGATTACTATGTTAAAGTTGTTTACCTAAAAGACTCTAATTCAATTCTAAGTCGTGCCCTACGCATGCATTACCCGTTCCATACCTATGGTCCAGGAGGTTTTTGACCTCTATTTGGATGGTTCTAGACCTTATCTAGGCTGCTAAAAATGTAAAAAAACTAGGCGTCAAACAAAACATCTAAAGACTTCGCATATATGCAATTAAATGCTCACATTAACCTCCACACTTAAGCAGCAAGGGCACACAAACACATATAAAAATTAGGAATTGATAGAATCCAGAATCTTAAACCTATAGACATGTTTTCTAGGCGCTCAAGGTATGCAGGTAAATTTCAGATGCAGGATATTGCTTATAGACAGAATTATGCAGGTATTACAAGCTGGTTATTAATAGTTTTAAGTTACCAAACCTAGATGTTTGATGCCTTGGTGATCTACGCAGTTGGGTATAACAGAACTTGCTGGGAAGAGTCCCCGATTTATCCAGGTTTCCTTAACATTGACACTTAGGAACATTGTTTCAGTAGTCGAGCAATTATTTTCTATAGGCATGATTTCTATTAGTTGACGCTTAGAACTCGTTTTATTGTTATACTTAGTCCTATAAACAAGATTTTTAGTGAACAATGTGATACAATAGCAAATGAAGTGATCAAAATCCTATAGGCATGATTTCTAGCGATTAGCTGAAGTGAATTGAAGGAAAATTATTTGTTCTTATAGGCAGGTTTCTAATGCATTTGAAAGTAGTCATGAAAATTGAAGGAGTGCTCACTTCCTATAGGCGTGCCCGTCTATAAACACGTAGCAGTAGACATAGCATTTGCACTCATGTTTAATGGTAAACAAGTAGTGTATGTGTGTGATTCTCCTAATGTCATGATCTCTACCCCTATGTAATCGAACAACACATATAGCAAACACATTATCAAGTCCTATATGCATGTTAACCCATTGCGTGTAGATATTAAATTCTACTCATTCCCTTTTCTCTAACACCCCAATTGTTTATACAAAAGGTTATTACAGGCCCAATAATGAGTGAAAGTACAAATGTTACATAACAGTGATAATATGCCTACAGCAGGCCCAAATAAAAATACCCAACATCGCCTAGGACTTCAATAACTCTTACACCGCCATACCCAGGCCTTTAACAAAGAGACATATTCAATACACAACTCATGGATATAGAGGACCCCAAAACCAATTTACTCAATCGTAGCACCAAGTGTTGCACCATTTAAATTAGCCAATTCAGATACACAAAAAATAATAGGGGGAAGTAGAGTTGATAGGAATAGTTTTGAGATTGAGGGAGTGACTAAGGACCAAGCCCTAGTGTTCAGTGTTAACAAGAGTCTCAATTGGACTCCGAGCAGTGCTCACACTAAGGAGGCCAACAATAGAACCTAGGTAGCCAGGGGCTTTAAGCCGGCAAAGAATGAGAAATTCATAATATCTTAAGTTGCAAGTAAGGAGAGTGGATAGAATTACGGGATACACTTATATCCTAAAGTAGACATAGCCCAGTTGATAAGTTTAGGCTTATTGTTGTTCTTGTTATTCTAAAGGGTCGGGTTTCACAATCTATTTCTTGTTTTTAAGTCTCTACCAAAGGCAATTAGTTCTTTGTTAGCTATTTGTTGTTGTTAGGATTCAACTCCAAGAATAGACTTCTTGATTTCAAGAAACTCTTTCATGAATTCAATCTATCTTTAATTTTTCGTCTTTTTTGTTTCTTTATTTTTCTTTTAGCTTCTGCATGTTTCTTGATTTTCTTTAGTAGTTCTCGGACCCCTATCGTGTAGTTATCAAGTGGTATCAGAGCATAGGCTAATCAAGAATACAACTATAACTCAATTAGCTCTTATATGGTTGAAAAATTGAACCTGCCTTGTGTTGACCGTATTGAACCCTACATATTGAGAGGAGTAAAGGTAGATACAAAAAGTGTTACTACTATTCTCTATTGGAAGGTATGAGGATGCGATCTGGTGTGATGTGATTCCCATGAATAATTATCATATCTTGTTGGGAAAGTCATGGTATGCCTACAGAAGAGCTTCATATAGCTGGAAAAACATAGATACTCTTTTGAAGTTAACGGGAAGAAACTCATTCTTGGGCCTTTGACTCCCTCACAAATTTGGGAAGATGAAAATACTGCTAAAGAAAATATGGAAAAATATGAGAGAGAAAAGAATGAGAGGAGTAAGGGAGTGAATGTTGACATCCAAAGAGAGGAAAAAGGAGAGGTTGTGTTGAGCGAAGAGAATGGGATATAGTAGAAGAAGACTGATCTTGAGGGAAAAGAAAAGAGGAAAGGCAATGAGATAACAAAAGTATGTAAGGTAGGGAGAGAAAAACATGAGGGTTTGAGTGAAGAAAAATAAGAAAACTTTAGTGAGAGAAAAGAGGCTAAGGATGAGGAAAAAATTAGTCTTGAGATAAAAGCCAAAGAGAGTGAAAGCAAGAAAAACATTTCTTTACTTCCTAACCCATTAACTCTTTCTTGTTTTAGTTGTTGTGATTTTGTGCAGCCATATGTGGAAAGATCTTTTGAAAGGAGAGGTGAGGCACATGAGATGGTAGCAAAGAATCCAATTGGATTCCAACATGAATTTAGCGAAATCGATTCTTGTTGGATGGTGGATAATAAAAGCTTGGTTAATTTCTTTGTTGTTGAGCCTTTTGTCTATTTTGATTCGTATATACAGGTTTACAACATGGAGTTCCCTAAAGGCATTGTTAAGTTAGAGCTATTGCATAAAAGAATAAAAGGTGATGTTGTTCCATTAATAAATAAGTCCAAGTATGGTATGTATAATTGGTTTATTCACATTCTTGACCTTTCTAGAACACCTAAGATATTTTTGGATTTTATTTCTTATGTTGGTGATTTTATAATTTTTGTGCATGATAATATTTTGATGCATATCAAGTCATTAACTATAATATCTAAGTTCAAGTGCAAGAGTAATTTGCTTACTTTTGAAATTGAGTATGACACAGATGATTATGCATTCCAACTTGGTGGAAAGAGGCATGAAATTTATGAAAAAAGGCTTGCTAATGAGTTAAATGTTCTTACTTCTCTTATTGAAGTGCCTAAAGAGTTTTCATGTGATAAATTGCTAGAATGTGAGTTTTGTTGTTCGATGGGAAGTCATTGCTCTAGTCATATTTATTGTGAGGCTGTAAAAGTGCTTGCTTCTAGTAAAGATGATATGCATGATTATTGTGACATTGGTGATCAAATACTCTTTCATGGACCTATCTATGACTCTTTTTGTGACATTTTGAGCAATTATGTAGAATTCATTGGTGTTGCGAATATTATTGGGGAAACTTATAATCATGAGCTTGGATGTATTGAATATTTTATTTTGAAATTTATGTGTTCTTCTAACCTTTCTGCGAATTTATGTGTTTCTTTAAATAACTTACATGTAGAAGAATCCATGGGATTTATAATTGATAATTGGCTATATCATAAAAGTGTCTTATTTGATACATGTGACAGAGATAATTGTGTTAAATGGTTGCATGGCCAATATTTTATAATTTCTGTAGCGTGCACATATTTGGACTACCTTATCAACAAGATCGCATTGCAAATTTCACTATATAGTTCATCTAAGAGGGGTTTTTATTTGACAAATCTAAGTAGGCATAAATTTTATTGGGATGATGATGTCCATATGCTTTATAAGGGAGTATTTACACCTATTAGGCTTAATTGGGTTAAGTGGACACATGGTCACTATCTTGTTTTATTCCTACCATTTTTTCAGATTAGTGGATGTCATTTACTAGTGCATGTTTTCTTTTTCTTGCAAGGTCGAAATTCGAGGACGAATTTTCTTCAAGAAGAGGGGAATGATAGCATCCTAGGAAGCTCAAATCTATTCAAAACCAAGAATGAAGCTTTGGAATCTCAAAGAGGGCCTTTAACAAGATGTCAAGCTAAAGTGTTGCCAAACAAGGTCATTAGACATCAAGTGCAAGTAAAGAAGTTGTTAATTGGGATGACAGAGCCCAAGGACAAAAGATATGAATTGGGTATATATTACAATTGTTTTATGGCCCAAGTTTATGTCCAAGAAGAGGAGGATTGGATCCCAAGATACATGCTTTGAAGAAGGTCCTAGTCAGTCAACTTTTGAACCAATTTGGCACCTAAAATGTGTCCAAACTTGAAGCCCATGAAGTCCTACATAAAGCCCCATTTTCATAGCATAAAAAGGACTTACTTGATGTCCAAGAAGGATACAATAGCCGTTCAAGATGTTGAATGCAAGTTTGTGCCAAGTTGCTTGCCAATTTCCTTCAAAATTTCCAAGATTTTCAAGATTCTTTCCAAGATTGGTTTGGGACTTATTTCCATATATTATGGGACTATATTTATTGCTTTCCTAGTTAGTTAAGGTTATGTTTTCCTTTTCCTAAGATTGTTGGAAGTACTTTCCAAGAATGACTTGGGTTTTGCTTCCTAGTATTTTCCTTTTCCTAAGGTAGTTGGACTTGTTGTCCAAAGTAGTTTCAGACTTTATTTCCTTGTTTTTAGGTACAATTTCGTGACCCCTCTCTATAAAAAGGGTGTCTTCTTTGTTTTTATAATTAGAAGATTATTATAGATAATATCAATAAAAATTGTGAGATTTTTCTTGCAATCTTGCGTGTGGCTACTCTTGGATTTATTCTTCAACCTTCCAGACTCATATTAAGGTGGTAATATTAAATTCTTTCGAAATCTTAGATCACTTTTAGGTATTCAAGAAAGGTGATAAGTTTAGGCTTATTGTTGTTCTTGTTATTCTAAAGGGTCGGGTTTCACAATCTATTTCTTGTTTTTAAGTCTCTACCAAAGGCGATTAGTTCTTTGTTAGCTAATTGTTGTTGTTAGGATTCAACTCCAAGAATAGACTTCTTGATTTCAAGAAACTCTTTCTTGAATTCAATCTATCTTTAATTTTTCGTCTTTTTTGTTTCTTTATTTTTCTTTTAGCTTCCGCATGTTTCTTGATTTTCTTTAGTAGTTCTCGGACCCCTATCGTGTTGTTATCAAGTGGTATCAGAGCATAGGCTAATCAAGATTTCAATCTTGATAATCATGGGAGGTTCTTGAGCAAAGAAAAAAAAAACGAAAATCAGCCCCAAAAAAAAAAAAGTCTTAGCACATTACTATTTTAGAATTCAAGTATTGTTTGGTTTCCAAATCAAAAAAGGAAACAAGATGAGTGAATCCTAGTTCTTGAAGATTAAGGTAACTTCTTTCCTTATTCTTGTGGGTTTTGGGTTTCCTAAATTCTTTTTTTTTCTACTAACCAATTCCTATTCTTCCTAGGCTTGGTCCTCCACTTTTATTTTGTTTTTCTAACTCCTTATTCTTATCACTGTGGGTTGTGACTTGCTAGGTTTATTAATAAATCTAAAGATTAACGACCAAGAGTTGCTTTGAGTGAAAAAAGGCAAGAGAGGTGAGAGAGTATTAGAAGAAAAAAACCAAACTTGAGAGATACATAATTCTTCTAATCTTTGTTCAAGATGTTTCAAACAGGTACTTATCGTGAAAGGAGGCGAACTATGACTCAACAACTTGAAAAGTCAAACTTACAGTATAGCGAATGGAAGGAAGACAATGGTAAAGTTATTTTTCAAACAAGAGCTAAAGTGATGTCCGCGATTTGTGCCCTTAGAATTGACAAAGAATACGACTATAACTCAATTAGCTCTTATATGGTTGAAAAATTGAACCTGCCTTGTGTTGACCGTATTGAACCCTACATATTGAGAGGAGTAAAGGTAGATAAAAAAGTGTTATTACTATTCTCTATTGGAAGGTATGAGGATGCGATCTGGTGTGATGTGATTCCCATGAATAATTATCATATCTTGTTGGGAAAGCCATGGTATGCCTACAGAAGAGCTTCATATAGCATGGAAAAAAATAGATACTCTTTTGAAGTTAACGGGAAGAAACTCATTCTTGGGCCTTTGACTCCCTCACAAATTTGGGAAGACGAAAATACTGTTAAAGAGAATATGGAAAAATATGAGAGAGAAAAGAATGAGAGGAGTAAGGGAGTGCATGTTGACATCCCAAGAGAGGAAAAAGGAGAGGTTGTGTTGAGCGAAGAGAATATGATACCAAGTGAGAAGAAGACTGATCTTGATGGAAAAGAAAAGAGGAAAGGCAATGAGATAACAAAAGTATGTGAGGTAGGGAGAGAAAAACAGGAGGGTTTAAGTGAAGAAAAATAAGAAAACTTTAGTGAGAGAAAAGAGGCTAAGGATGATGAAAAAATTAGTCTTGAGATAAAAGCCAAAGAGAGTGAAAGCAAGAAAAAAATTTCTTTACTTCCTAACCCATTAACTCTTTCTTGTTTTAGTTCTTGTGATTTTGTGCAGCCATATGTGGAAAGTCCTTTTGAAAGGAGAGGTGAGGCACAAGAGATGGTAGCAAAGAATCCAATTGGATTCCAACATGAATTTAGCGAAATCAATTCTTGTTGGATGGTGGATAATAAAAGCTTGGTTAATTTCTTTGTTGTTGAGCCTTTTGTCTATTTTGATTCGTATTTACATGTTTACAACATGGAGTTCCCTAAAGGCATTGTTAAGTTAGAGATATTGCATAAAAGAATAAAAGGTGATGTTGTTCCATTAATAAATAAGTCCAAGTATGGTATGTATAATTGGTTTATTCACATTCTTGACCTTTNNCATTAACTATAATATCTAAGTTCAAGTGCAAGAGTAATTTGCTTACTTTTGAAATTGAGTATGACACAAATGATTATGCATTCCAACTTGGTGGAAAGAGGCATGAAATTTATGAGAAAAGGCTTGCTAATGAGTTAAATGTTCTTTCTTCTCTTATTGAAGTGCCTAAGGAGTTTTCATGTGATAAATTGCTAGAATGTGAGTTTTGTTGTTCGATGGGAAGTCATTGCTCTAGTCATATTTATTGTGAGGCTGTAAAAGTGCTTGCTTCTAGTAAAGAGGATATGCATGATTATTGTGACATTAGTTATCAAATACTCTTTCATGGACCTATCTATGACTCTTTTTGTGACATTTTGAGCAATTATATAGAATTCATTGGTGTTGCGAATATTATTGGGGAAACTTATAATCATGAGCTTGGATGTATTGAATATTTTATTTTGGAATTTATGTGTTCTTCTAACCTTTCTGAGAATTTATGTGTTTCTTTAAATAACTTACATGTAGAAGAATCCATGGGATCTATAATTGATATTTGGCTATATCATAAAAGTGTCTTATTTGATACATGTGACAGAGATAATTGTGTTAAATGGTTGCATGGCCAATATTTTATAATTTCTGTAGCGTGCACATATTTGGACTACCTTATCGACAAGATCGCATTGCGAATTTCATTATATAGTTCATCTAAGAGGGGTTTTTATTTGACAAATCTAAGTAGGCATAAATTTTATTGGGATGATGATGTCCATATGCTTTATAAGGGAGAATTTACACCTATTAGGCTTAATTGGGTTAAGTGGACACATGGTCACTATCTTGATTTATTCCTACCATTTTTTCAGATTAGTGGATGTCATTTACTAGTGCATGTTTTCTTTTTCTTGCAAGGTCGAAATTCGAGAACGAATTTTCTTCAAGAAAAAGGGAATGATAGCATCCTAGGAAGCTCAAATCTATTCAAGGACAAGAATGAAGCTTTGGAATCTCAAAGAGGGCCTTTAACAAGATGTCAAGCTAAAGTGTTGCCAAACAAGGTCATTAGACATCAAGTGCAAGTAAAGAAGTTGTTAATTGGGATGACAAAGCCCAAGAACAAAGGATATGAATTGGGTATATATTACAATCGTTTTATGGACCAGGTTTATGTCCAAGAAGAGGAGGATTGGATCCCAAGATACATGCTTTGAAGAAGGTCGTAGTCAGTCAACTTTTGAACCAATTTGGCACCTAAAATGTGTCCAAACTTGAAGCCCATGAAGTCCTACATAAAGCCCCATTTTCATAGCATAAAAAGGACTTACTTGATGTCCAAGAAGGATACAATAGCCGTTCAAGATGTTGAATGCAAGTTTGTGCCAAGTTGCTTGCCAATTTCCTTCAAAATTTCCAAGATTTTCAAGATTCTTTCCAAGATTGGTTTGGGACTTATTTCCATATATTATGGGACTATATTTATTGCTTTCCTAGTTAGTTAAGGTTATGTTTTCCTTTTCCTAAGATTGTTGGAAGTACTTTCCAAGAATGACTTGGGTTTTGCTTCCTAGTATTTTCCTTTTCCTAAGGTAGTTGGACTTGTTGTCCAAAGTAGTTTCGGACTTTAAATCCTTGTTTTTAGGTACAATTTCGTGGGTGTCTTCTTTGTTTTTAGACTTAGATTATTATAGACAATATCAATAAAAATTGTGAGATTTTTCTTGCACTCTTGCGTGTGGCTACTCTTGGATTTATTCTTCAACCTTCAAGACTCAACTTAAGGTGGTAAGATTAAATTCTTTCGAAATCCTAGATCACTTTTAGGTATTCAAGAAAGGTGATAAGTTTAAGCTTATTGTTGCTCTTGTTATTCTAACGGGTCGGGTTTCACAATCTATTTCTTGTTTTTAAGTATCTACCAAAGACGATTAGTTCTTTGTTAGCTAATTGTTGTTGTTAAGATTCAACTCCAAGAATAGACTTCTTTATTTCAAGAAACACTTTCTTGAATTCAATCTATCTTTAATTTTTCGTCTTTTTTGTTTCTTTATTTTTCTTTTAGCTTCTGCATGTTTCTTGATTTTCTTTAGTAGTTCTCGGACCCCTATCGTGTTGTTATCAGACAGAGAGTGAAAAAAGTGAGGGATGAGAAGAGGGGGATGTGAGTGATGAAGACGATGTAGAACTGCCTTATACTGTTATGATTGGGGTGGCTAGGAAGATTATGAGTGGAGAATACGAGAGTAATAAATGTGAGGATGAGGAGAGAGGTGTGAGTGAAGATGAAGATGAAGTAAAACTACCTTTTAATGATGGCATGATTGGGGTAGTTAGGAGGATTATGACTCAATTTAGGAAGCAATAGTGAAGAACAAAGGGAGAGTATATTTCATACTAGGTGTGGGATAAAAGGGAAAAGATGTTCTATGATCATTGATAGTGGTAGTTGTGCTAATGTGGTGATTTCATACTTTGTGGAAAAGTTTGGACTCTCATGCATGAAGCATCCTACTCCCTATAGACTCCAATGGTCAAATGATAGTGGTGAACTAAAGGTAAACAAACAATGCATGATTTCATTCAATGTTGTTAGATATGAGGATGATATTCTTTGTGACATAATTCCTATGCAAGCTTGTCATATCTTATTGGGTCGTCCTTGGCAGTATGATAGGAAAGTTTTTCATGATGGAAGGAAGAATAGATATTCTCTTGAGCTTAATGGCAGGAAATTTACTCTTGCACCCTATCTCCTTCTCAAGTGTTTGAAGATCCGAAGAGCTTAAGGGAAACAATGGGAAAACCAAGGGGAGGGATAAAAAGTGAGCTTGAGGGAAAAGAAAAGAAAGGAGGCCAAGAGTGATAACAATACGATAGGGGTCCAAGAATTACTAAAGAAAACAAAATCAAGAAACGTGCGGAAACAAAAAAAAACGGAAAATTAAGGATAGATTGAATTCAAGAAAGAATTTCTCGAATTCAAGAAGCCTATTCTTGAAGTTGAATCCTAACAACAACAATTAGCTAACGAAGAACTAATCGCCTTTGGTAGAGATTAAAGAACAAGAGATAGATTGTGAAACCCGACCCTTTAGAATAACAAGAACAACAATAAGCCTAAACTTATCACCTTTCTTGAATACCTAGAAGTGATCTAAGATTTCGAAAGAATTTAATCTTACCACCTTAAGTCGAGTCTTGAAGGTTGAAGAATAAATCCAAGAATAACCACACACTAGAGTGCAAGAAAAAACTCACAATTTTTATTGATAATAGTCTAAGTCTAAAAGCAAGAAGATACCTACCTAAAAATTAAGGAAATAAAGTCCTAAACTACTTTGGACAACAAGTCCAACTACCATAGGAAAAGGTAAAACTCTAGGAAATAAAAACCAAGTCAATCTTGGAAAGTAATTCCAATAATCTTAGGAAAATAAAAACAAAACCTTAACTACCTAGGAAAGCATCAAATATGTCCTAACAAACTAGCAAATTAAATAAGGAACTTTAACTCCTTGTCCTATGTCTTGGCCGCCCCTCCTTGAGCTGATTTATGGT